>PNEQ01108096.1:0-25323 GCA_003012365.1 Medauroidea extradentata
CCCCCCCCCCCCCCCCCGTGTTCAATTAAAGCCTTGTGCTGTTCGAGGACACGTAAAAACGTCCAAATAAATAACGTCCCCCTCTCCCACTTTAAATTTATAGCAGACAATAACAGTGTAAAAAAAAAAAGACATATTTTTCAGTTCACACACAACATTGATTTTGAATGATCAATTTCATAATCATCAAATACACCAACCACGTTGTTGTCTTCAGACAGAAGTTATTAAAATTGAAGAAATCTTACGTTTTGTCAGCAGTAGCTATAATGATTAAAAGATATGTGAAAATTATTTCTTAATAAAGTGCCGGTTACAATTAATATAGTGGATCAATATAAGTGGAGTATGAGAATTGTTTCTTATTTTAAAGTAATATAAATTGTTATTAATTGCATATTTTGCAGCGTGATGATATGCAAATTCTAATATCAATTAGAATAATAAAGAATATGATAAGCTAAAAACTCTGAAGCAGTTCACCTCCCGAACTTCGTAACGTAGCTACGATCTGACAACAGCGCGTGACATAAGCTCTGTACTGCAATCTAAGGTTGGAACGCTCTATAGAAAGGTGTATAAATGTGGGAAGAAGGTCAACATGAGAACTTTACAGTTTTAAGATAAGGGGAACTATAGAAGCATCACATTACTGTAATTTAAATAACTTATTAACTAGTAGTCAGGAACACACACACCATCGTCAAGTCATAACTTAATACCTGGCAAACAGCGATCAGTGTCACATCACACCACTTAGCCATTTTGTGTTACATTTACTAATTATTCCATTTTCGCAGTACTGGTAGGGTATTATGACCCAGATTTGTAATTCATAAATTGTTAGATTATTTTTACTGTAACATATTGCTAGTTACAGCCTCAAAATCATGTATTCTATGACGTTATGTATTTAGTCTGCATCTTATTTTACGTTGATGGATATTTTTTGTGCATAATTGATTAGTTTTTTTTTTTTTTTTTTTTTAGTTTGTTGTAATGGCTGACGTAGGTTTAATTTTAAATGGAGTGCATTAACTTACTAAGTTACAGGCTCATTTCAGTAGAGCAGTTAAATTGTATATCTCTCGGAGTAATGACTAGCAGTTTTGTTCATTGTGCTACGTAAATAAGAGGGAGTCGTATCTCTGAGTTTTGAGCAAGACGATCTGGTGCACTTTTTTTAATGAATTGGTGCATTTTTTAGGGAAGAGGTCGAGAAAACCCGGCAGCACAGAGGTTTGCAAGAAATCGAGGTGACATTGAATTGCGCTCACAGGTAGGAAGACTTCAGCAAGTCACGACTCTCATTAATACAGAGCCTGTACCTCGCACAGACATTCGCCATGATTAGTTTGCTGTTTGGTTTTAGGGCGTGGATTGTCCTTGAAAAGATTTTTCACCTTACGATACCATTTAATTAAGATCACATTGCTCTACATTATCTTACTAGTCGAGGCACATATCATTATTTTTATAATCACCATAATTTTCTACCGAGTGAGACAGTTTATCGAAACTTTAACGTTTTGCATTTGCACTCAATTTATGGTACCTACATTTCAGATTTCAAAAATTACCCTTCATGTAACAGTCACAGGAGTCAGCGAAGTAAGTAATTTAATATTACAAGTTACCTACCTTATGCACATATTTTGTCAAAGGCTGCTAGAAATATTTTTCATCATAAATTTGGTTCAGAAAGTTATCAGGCTGTGTATTTCTTTCGTAGCTAGTTTAAGTACGTGTAGAGTTTCTGCATGCAAAAATTATAGGGACGACAGGCGAACTCATCCGGAACTTCAATGGTAAGCAGTACTGGTGTTTTCCCTAGCCCTCCCCAGAACTCTAGTGTCACATTGCATATCAAAAATCAATTAAAAAATTAACCCTGGGTTTTGCATATTTCGCATTTCAGTTAATCAATGCACACCATATTAAAGTTACGAAAGTGCAATGCAATAGCAGTAGCTGGATTCTGCAATTGCATTTTTACGAAAGTACGATGTAAAGCACCTTCAGCCATGGTAAATTTGCGAATAGACAGTTTCGCAAATTTACTGCAGAAGCTCTAACAAAAGTTATTGAAAGTGACCATGGTAAAGGTGCATACGCAATTTTTGTTTTGTTACCTCAGAAATTATAAGTGAAGCAGTTGGTAGTAATGCCCTGCATGAGTGTAATTTGTTTATTCTGTGAATGTCAAAGCATCTAATTGAAACATTATAGAAGTTTGTGCAAGAAAACATAGTATTTTTACATATTTTATGCTTATAAGTATTATTTCACTGTTTTGAGGCGATAAGGTAAGTTTATAAGGATTAAATGGTTTTTAAACCACCATTAAGCTAATGTTGTATCTTATAATTTACATAACGAAAACATGTTGTTTTGCAAAGCCTTCCATGAATTATGTTTACACAATTTACAATGTCCTTATCGAACAGCACATTTTTATTTAAATGTGTATCGCCACAGATGTGAATGCTAATGATAATAGTAAATGCTTTTTAAGGTGTTTCAAATTGTGGGTTATGTTTGTGTTTGAAGTTTTGCCTTTCTTGACTTCGAGCAATAATTACGTTACTTATTTTTATTATTAAATTACGAGCAGGGCACTTGTAACAGTTTGAGAATTGAGCTACACAGTGTTTGAAAACTGCACATGTTTTATTACATAATATTGATTTTTCAACCGCCATTGTTACCAAGATGTTGATATTTTTGACATGTAAGAAATATGCCTTGATTAGAGTTTCGAGCACAATTTTTTGAAATTGGCATTTGTGGTATTTGTTTTTGGCTTTTATCACGTGACAGTTTAATATCTGAAAATTCTAAGAACTCTTAAATTTTACGTTAGAAGCATTGTTGAGTGTCAGGAGAGCTGACAAGCGACTGAGACTGAGACTGGATGAGAGCTAACAGGGGTCCCGTTACACTATATTTTTATTGTGCATGAGGTACACAGCTGTTTTGCTTAAAAACTTTCAAGTTCGAAGATTGCTTCATGTTTTTCCTTCCGTGTGGCTTGTCCAGCTCTGTACTTGTACTGCCACTTTTTTAACTCAGGATGTTAGTGTGTTTCCCGTTTTGTGTGTTGCAGTTGAATGGTTATGATTAGAGAGGATAATATATCGCGAAAATTTTTCCTGTCAGCATTACCTTGAAAATGCTATAGTTTCTTGCAGCGTGTATGCCTGGGATATACCTGACACGACGCAGCTATCTGCAGACCAATAACATACATAAAATACTACAACATCGGGATTCTTACTTGCTCAGTCAAATAAGGTAACAGCTACACGTACAAGCGAAAGCCAGTAATTTTTTGATATGCTGAACTTATGTTTAAACCTAGCAAACAGTCAAGTTTTCCGGCGATAAATCATCTTCTTTGGTTATGATGTCTGCAAATCCTGAGAATACATCAGATAGTCGTGGAGATAGACTAATAAGGCTAGCTTTAGATGTTTTAAACATCAATCCTGAATATGTCGATGCGAACGACAGTGAAAACACGTATCCTAAGAGTGTTGAAACTAATTCTCGTCATTCAAAAACATTAGCCAAAAGGGCAATTTACGAAAACGTTGAAGAACCACATGATGTAAGCTGTGATGATGGTGACTGATGAACATAGCTTACCTGACGTTTTCCAGGCATCGTACAAAGAGTTAGGTTATAAGCTTAGCCGATGTATAGTATATTTGACATGAACCCTTACTTTATAACTAACTAATAATTTGAGTGAATTGAGTTTCAGTAAACTATTCCACTACAGGAACTCTAGTGTGAAAAGATTATTCGCAACTTTGCTCTTAGTGATTATTTCATTTTGGTGTTTGAGACCACAGTAAATTTGCGAATGTGTTCATTTATTGGATATTTTAGACTTCATTTACGTTTGTATAACACTAATGGGTATCATTGCAAACTATTTTGAAAATGACTAACCTTGTTTTGGTTTAATACAAATCACGATAAAACTGTAGTTTTCTCATGCATTTATAGTTTTTTTTTGCATGTATTGTAAAACTGCATTTATGCAGATTCGCAACTTTACCATTGGAACGACGACATGACAACGGTTATGAAGTATCTAACTTTCAGTTATAGGTCTTCTATCCCTGCCTTCACTCCAGTTTCGCTTGCTTAGTCGAAAAGTGCTTCAAGATCAACCATCTGACCAGCTACGTAAGCGACAAAGTAGTCGTAGATTTTTATATCGTCATCTAAAAAATAAATAAACACAAAGACTGTGTGCTCAATTTGACCTACCGAAATACACGCGTTTGTAGAGCCTGTCTCCACTGACCCGCTCTATAGTCACACTGTAGTATGAACAGGTCGTTGTCTCTGCCAGTTTCATGACCTACCAAACACTCAACTACTTACACCTAAAGTGACCTTCTAAACAGAGTGTAGTTGTTTGGTTACCTGTAAGATCTCCTGTACCTTCTGAAGTGATCCTAAATGCGGTTTTGTAACATTATTTGCCGATCAGTTTATTTATTGCATCTGTATACTATACCGTTTACATGCTGAATTTTTCATGATATTACCATTCATTTCGTCACAGTTGTAAAAATATAAGAATATTAGCCTACTAACTCGGTTTTCAAGAGTCTGTTACGAGTGTGTGCTGTTCTGCACTGCATAGCATCGCAAAATGGTTAAAAACCCGACTGTGAAAGCACGTCATTTAAAATACCAACTTTAGTTCTCTCCTCTTTTAAGATAGGAATATTCACTCCATCCAACAAATGTCACGAGCAGTCACATTACAGGAATCGCTTAAATTACTTCACTGTCAGTTCATGTACTTTGTCTAGTGCTTTGGAATTAAATTAGTTTTGTAACACTTAAAAGACCTACCTGTTCAAGATCACAACTTACATCCGTAATTAATAAAATACTTAGCTTGGGCTAAGTATATGTTTTCATTTTATTATCTTTCGGGTATAGTTGATAAAAAAATGTTTAAGCACTGAGGGAAAATTGTTACTAAACAGTAAAGAACTGTGATCCATGTACACTACCATGAATAATTATCATTTATAACTTCATTTTGCTGATCAAAAATACGACCGCATCAACGCTGCTCTGAAGTTTGAAAACTGGAAAGGTGTTATAAATGTTTGTAGAAGAATATTATGTTTATACGTACCTTGCCTCTTCAGTATAGCTTTCATGTGTGGCTTCGCGACTAGCGTCTGCAGTATCCATACGAGCAGTTAAAGTTATGTAACAGTCAAGCATTGGTTGTCACACACCACACACACACACACACACGTGCACGCTGTTTATGAGCAGTGTTGCCTTGTTGCCACGTTGTGTATGTCGAATGTCATCGTACAACATTTTGTTACAATCATTTTCGTATCTCTAATTTAACACAGGATTTGTGTAGTGTACTTATTATGGACATCCCCATCCTGTATGTGTGCGTGTGTATATGTATATGTGTTTGTGTTGATGACAAATAAATGCTTGACTGTGAACAGTAAACTGTGACAGTGAGACCACTTCTTAAACTGCTCCAGCACATAAAAAGATCGCACTTTTTTATATTCTGGAGTAGTTTAACAAGTGGTTTCATTGTTTGTTTGTTTGTTTTTTTTTTTTTTTTTCGTTATTGGCATTACAATATTCCTCGTATAATTAAATGGAATGTCTGGTAGTTAATAAAGATTAAAAAATGATTTATGTTGAATTTATGAAATGTGCAATTTAATAATTTGTAACGGGTCGTTACGTTGAAAGATAGAGTAGTCTTTAAAGTGGACCACACGCCCTTAATGTTCTGTACGGCCAATTGTCAATTTGACCGTAGTTCATAGTAAAGCAAAAGTAAGTGCTCGCAGCCTATGCGTTGTCTTGAATTGTCAGAAATCAAGTTGGCAAACTATAAAAAAGGAACTTCCTCAAAACTCCTTTCTTGCTTATTCTCGCTTTACATAGCGACTCCGGAAAGAAACTAAGGTACAACAAACATCGCATGTACAGGACCTTCAGATTTTCTACATTTAATAAAGATCTGGTCTTCACGGAGCTGCCTTACTGTAAATCCACCTAAAATATAGTGTCTTAGGTCTCAGTGCCTCATATCACCCATAAATTAAATTTTTCTGTACATCATCTTTAAGGGTGCGGTCTACTGCAATTTGCATCACCTTTTTTTTTATATTTTATTTGTACCAAATATTTTTTTCTTATTTTAGACACAAAATGTGACTAAATTTGGATGTTATGGAATTTTATTATCTCACATAGTTTTTGCATAATGGCTTGTTAAAATCATATTTTGCATGTTTCTGTTTTAACGACCACACGAAAACCAACTGATATACCAAATTCAAAAAAATCACTGTAGATGAAGACATTACAGGCTACAATGTCATGCTCTTAGAAATAAAGAATAAACGTAATTTGTATTTTTAAAAAAAAAATTATTTATTTTTTAAAATTTTTATTTTTAGTTTTGGCATTTTTTAAAAATACAAATAACTTTTATTCTTTATTTTTATGAGCATGTCATTGTAGCCTGCAATGTCTTTATCCACTGTCATTTTTTTCAGTTTGATATATCTATTGGTTTTTGTGTGGTCGTTAAAATGGAAACGTGCAAAATATGACTTTAATAAGCCACTACGTGAAAACTATGAGTGATAAAAAAATTTCATAAAAGCCAAATTTAGTCACATTTTGTGTCTAAAATAAGAAAAAAATATCTGGTACTAATACAAAATAAAAAAATGTTGATGAAAATTGTGGTAGACCGCGCCCTTAACATACCATAATTACTCTTTCAAAAAAGTCATCAACTTAGGTGTCCAATACATCAAATTGTGTCACGGTAACATCATTTTACCGAAATATGCATGAAGCACATAGCTCAGTACATTGAGACGATTCAAGAGGCTACAGAGCACGGACTTAAAGATCACGCCGGTTCAAAGCATATAACTGACTAATGTGATGTTTATAACGAATGTTACTCTGCACGTTGCAGAAACTTCAAAACACAAGTTAAAAATATGTGATAGAGTAAGTTCTTAGGCCTACGTATGAATCGGTTATCTTGGCTCAATTTGGACAGAAGAAGAGCAACCCATTCTCTATTTCTGCTCTGCAAAACTCTGATCATGAACAAACCATAATAACTTTTCTGGAATTTTGTTTATTTTGAATGATTGGCACTCAGTTAACGTACGCTCTAAAACTGACTACATACAATCTTATTAAGAATCCTTCAATGCTACATACAAAATTTGGAACACCTTGTGCAGAGAAATAATATGATGTCTATATATTTAAGGTGATAAATAAACACAATCTCAGTCATCCCAATTAATAAATGATGAAGCTAGCTACTCGCTTTGTGTACCTGTGTGTGTATGTGTGTGAGAGAGCAATAATGAGCAAAAGTGTCTCAGAAAAAGAGAATTATTGTATTTTCTTTGTGAATTTTAATGTGTGAATGTATGCATTCGTGTAATTGTGTGTGAATAATCCCAGAGTTCAAGCCGCCTTTTTTTTCTCTCACGTATGTGTGTTTATCTGTATATCTATGTGCGTGCGTATATGCTATTCTTTTAAATATTTAAGTATGGGTTTATGTATCCATACACATAGTTTTATGCTAACTTCCTATTAACTGGTAAACATGTATTGCATAATAAGATTTTTTAAAAACCACATGTAACGGGTCAAGTGTGAAATAGGTACCCATGCCTTAACTGCTCCTTAAAGACATTATAAATAAAATAAATTTATTCCTGTGACTGGGGAAGTGTGGGTGTAAGTATATATGCATATGTATGTGTGTGAATGTAAATTATAATTTCATTTAAAACTTGCAAGAGATCTGGGAAAATTTCGATTTCAATGTATAAAATGGGAACTATTTAAGCAGTTTTCATATGTAAATTTTACATTTACCACTGGTAGGAATATTACAATTTAATTTGATGTTTTATTTATATTTCTTTGGAGAGTGGCAATTTACACATCTTGAAGATTTTTCAAGTTGCCTTGAAGACATCTTGCAGTCTTCGTAAGGAGATGAGGTGTGAGTTCTAGATGTCTTCAAGATGCTAAGCATCTTGTAGACAGCCCTCAAGGAGGGACTCCTCCACCTCTCCACACAACCCTCCCGTGCTCATAACAATCAATACCCACATGGCATATATACACTATTTCCTCCAAAAGGGTCGTCAACCCCTCTGTATACAGCCTCCCCTGCACCCCTCGCCTTCATACACACACCCCTCACCCACATACAGGGCAGGGCTTAAGCTCTCAGCCAATCACAGACCAGGAAAATAAAACATCTTGACCAACCACAACACAGGACACGCCCCCTTAGACAACGTCTTGGCCAATCAGAGCCCTAGCACCACCTGGAGGAGAGGGGGTCCCAAGTTAATCAAATGCACCTTGTGCCGGTTTTGCTCGCTCTTGAGCCAGGATGCCCTCCCGGTGTGGGAACCTTTACTACTCCCTTGCCTCCACCAGGCATGCCATGCGCTAGGCAACAATAAATACATTCCGGTTTTAAAATGTTTGTTAGAAGTTGCAGGTATGTCAAACATCAATGACATGAACGAAATTTTACGACTTTTGTTTCGAGTTTGACGTAACCACATCGAATTCATTTCAGAATGTGTTATATGAGACACGTTTAATAGAATTTAACATAAATGCATGTTGACACTAACTTACAGGAAATGTTCTTCATTTGCAGGACGTGAAGACGTTGTTGGATCACCACCTGTGTGGTGACTCAATGCTACTACATTTGAACGTATTTAATGCGGGCATGCTGGGCGTGGTTGTGCCTACATAAAGGAACCGTAAGTATACTCTGAAGTCAATAAATGGTTTATATTTTCTAAGCGACAGAATGTTCCAAAAAAATTAAATCTTTTAAAAATGTATCAAGTGGTATTTATTGGGGTTCACTTAATGTTACATAGCACATGTTAAACACTGAAATGCTTTGTAATCATATTAAACATAACTAAGTGCAGAAAGTAAATATAGAACCCTTTATTTTTCGTCAATATTTTAAACATTATAAACTCTCAGCAATCATAAGGTATATAGCATGTTCATTGTTTAAAATTTTCCAACCATTTTGCTTCTATCGTTACGATTTTAAATTATAAAACTTTCATGTAAGTTAAATAAAAAAACCTGTGTAAGTGTTCCACCACGCTTAATATCTATGGGCCCAAATAAAATACATGTTGTGGTTATAATTGTTAGGGAGTGATCAATTTACTGTGAACAGACTATACATATGTATTCAGTCTAAAACCTCGGGACAGAGTAAGTCCCTACCGCAAAAAATTATCTTGGTTTAAATTGTATAAAAGAAGAAACACACATGAAACACTTTTTCGTCACTAAACACTTAGCACTAAAAACCTCTATTTCTCTTCAAACGCTTTTCTTGCCAGAATGACCGCCATAGACTATCCATTCTAAAATAGGCAACAGGCTATTAATGCCACTGCACAGGACAAAATTTTAATAGAGTTCGTTCACTTTCCCCACGCCTAAAATATAGAACCCTTTGAAAACTGGTCAAAGGAACATACATAATATCAATTAATTTAAGAAGGTGATAAATAAACACTATCTCAGTCATCCCGATGAATGAGAAATGAAGCACGCTACTCGCTGTGTGTGTGTCTCAAAGTGAAAACTTTTTTGTAGTGTTTATCTGTGTATGCATGGGGTATTTTTATTTTTGTATGTACACGTATACAAATCATTGTTCTAACGTAAGTGTTTTTATTCTTAATCATGTAGTACATTTTTCGTTGCGATTATGTGTCATGGGTCCAGTGTAAGAAACTGAAACAAATTTATTTATTTATTTTTCACGACTTAGTAAAGGCCACAATGTATTAACTTAGAGGCGAAGTTAAGGCATGGTGGCGTTTTCTTACAATGATCCCATAACACTTAATATTTCTTCTACCAAAATTTTGTATGGTTACATAATATAACCGTTGCTTGTTATAAATTATGTTATGTTTAGACAATATTACATGCTGGAAATTGCTGTGTGATTAATATAATAACGCTTTAGTTGGATTATGAAATCACAATAAAGTTAATGTGTGAACATGCTACAAAATAAAGTGTTAGGGACTTTGTGCGAAAATTAGACATTTATGTACACTTCGGTCAGCTGCAAGAATTCCTATTACACAATAGCTCAAACCTGTAACACCGATAGATCTACTGCTAATTTGTAATTTATCTACATGCGTTGCGTTTTATGGGATGTGTCTGTAACAGCTTACTACGGTAGCATTTAAATTGAATGTATAAGTATATTACTTGGCACTTACAAGTAATACAAATATGTTAAAGGTAATCACCATGGCCGTACCCAGAAAATTATTTCGGGGGGGGGGGGGTTGATTTTACTATTTTTTTACATGTACTATACAGATGTTTCTAACTTTTGTGTGTTTAAGAATGAATGTCCATTATTATTTCAAGGTGAATTAAATACTATAACTCAGTTTTCCACATACACAATAAATTACTTTAATTTAAAAAAAGTTACACTAATTTTTATTGTTAAACATTACTTGCTTTTTAAAACAGTTATCAAACAAACAAGTTATTTTTGTCATCATATTATTTACATGGAACAAATGTGATACTTTCACTTGTCTCTCATTCTCATACATCATTAGCTAATCGAACATTTTACAAATTGTTGACAGTCACATTGCCTAACATTTTTTAACTTTCTAAAAAAATTACACTTATATTGATTGTTTAGTATTACATGATGCCAACTTGCCAACATACTTGTTATATATGATAGTTAATCTTTCAAACAAATAATTTTTTGTCATACTATTTACATGGAAAAAATGTCACTATCATTTTTTTCACTTCCCTCTCATTTATAATTAGTTATTTAGTTCAAAAGTTGTATAGTAAAAAACGACGACACTCCTAAGAAAACTGATCCACTACATCCTCGGCAACTATAGGAATGGCGCGGTGCACAGACATCAGAGCAAGTCCATTGAGACGTGTCTCACCAGTGGAGTTACGTAAGTAGGTTTTCAGCCTTCTTAGCGATGAAAATGTTCTCTCTGGTGTCGCTGTTGAAACTGGTAATGTGGCCAGTATTTGCAGAAGTTTGTTTATGTTGGGAAAGAAGGCTGCGTTGCAGTTTGTAAATCCCTCTATAGCAGAAGTTGGTTGTGCATCTTGTTTTTTCCATTTAGATTTCCAAACAGCAAACTCTGCTTCAAAATTTCTTGGCTCAGGAAGGATATTCCTGTAGAATTCGGTGCATTCTTTTAGAGTTTCAGTTGTGGCAGTTACAGTTTAACTTGGAATAAGGTACTGTAGAGATGAGATTAGACCCCTGTGCTGTCGAAATCGATCATTCAGTTGAGTTATAACACGGTCTATGAATGGCAGAAATGTATTTAATCTGTAATACTCCTCACAAGTGGCAGCTGGTATGTTTGCACGATGTTTTTGTCTCCCTGCAGATCGTGGAACTGGAAAATCCATGCTTTCGACAGTGACACCATTTTTTTTTTAGCATACTTACAGCTGTGGCAAACATATTCTTGAACTGATTCTGAGAATCTACGCGGATAGATTCAAAAACACCAACAACATGACGAACGTGGTCACATGCTGTTGCAAAGTCCAAGTTTACGGTCTGCAGCTCCTTACACAAAGCCAGCGTGTAGCCAAATACTTTTTCAATAATAATAAGTGGTACAATGAATTTTGAACACCTTATAGCACTCAGCAATTGACAAGCCTGTTGAGCAGTGTCTCGATTGACGGAACCCTCCAATTCTTCCAAAGCAACTATTACAGCTGGATACAGTTCTTTAAAACGAAGCACACTTTCATGCTTGTACACCCAACGTGTTTCACATAAAGCAACTAGTGATGAGTGACGAGATTGTGGAATCTAAGGTGTCAAAAGTTTCTTGTACCTTTCACGCCAACCTCTAAGTTTACGAAAATCTGTAAACCGTGTCGTAAGGTGGTTGCTGAATTCTGCAACATGCACGAAATTTTCACGGAATATTGTTTTAATAGATAGCGCGTGGTTGTTTTCTACGACACCAATTGTACACAGTTTTGTCGGTTAAAAATAGTACGTCGGCGCGCTGCACAAATTGAGCCAATTATACTCTTTTCATTCCAAGATAGCAGCTTGGGTCACTCCGCCTGTTCGCGTGCTTGAATGGCATTGGCTGTGCAACAAACCGTCGCACCACCTCCGCGTGGTTCGAGCCTCGCTGTGGAGGAAATGGAATCACGATGGACGTTGGCGTCGTCGCATAAAGCGGATTTTACAATTGTGCGACACTACGACAACGAGAAACGACGATGCGACAGCCTGCGAACTTCACACACTACTTTTCGTTATTCGATAATACAATAATGTGACAGCGACGACGCGTTTATTAGCTTTTAGTGCCATCTTTCGTCGGAAATAGTAACGAAAACGAACAAGTGAATCCCGATTGTTGATGATTTTTCCAGAAATAAAGAAATTCTTGCTTCCGAACTTCTTCAATTAACAGCTCTTCTGCTTGCTTCGTACAACTTGACATCTGTTGGCACACACACACAA
This sequence comes from Medauroidea extradentata, assembly GCA_003012365.1. Taxonomy (NCBI): domain Eukaryota; kingdom Metazoa; phylum Arthropoda; class Insecta; order Phasmatodea; family Phasmatidae; genus Medauroidea; species Medauroidea extradentata. The sequence continues at coordinate 12,653 of PNEQ01108096.1, forward strand.
ACACACCAAGTTAATATGTTGGTTACACGTACTTAGGTCGTATGGTAATTTTTTTTACTGTAACATACCACGTTATTAAATGCTCACCTTCGCCTCTATTTCGTTGTTTATTTACAAATATGATGGTATTTTATTCTTCTACTTTTTTGTTGTTCCTGTTCGGTTCGCATGCGAATTTCGCAGCTGCGTTAGAACACGTCCTATCGCAGCCCTTCGCATCGCTAGCATCTGCTTGCTCTCCTCTGATTGACTAGCTACTTTTGCTGCACTGTCACTATCGCAGTGCCGAACAATTGTAAAACCAGCTTTAAGTCGTTTCAATCTATGGCACTGGTATATCTACACTAGCATACATTGAGACAGATATTTGGTGCAGCTGCACTACACCAGCTATACCAAGTATGAATGAAACGAAGCTAATAATAAAAGTAAAGAAAATTAAGTTTTTTTTTATGGTTTAGTAAAAAATTCTGATTGGCTGTTAACAACAAGAGACAACAACGGTGAAGTGCTAACTTGATTTTTTTTTTTACTTCAATCTTTAAGCGAGGCCTAGCTAAGTATGACCTAAGTTGTTGTCATGGTGAAACGAACATTCCTCATTAATCTTTACTTAACCTTAAGCTCGGCTTAGTTGAGACCTAGTTTGAGGCACGATGATGAAACCGGCCATCAACGTGACTACTTCCTCCATAGGCAGGGACTCGACGGTAGCATACTCAATACTAACAAATGTACCAACAAAACCAAAAGATAAAAAAAACTACCGAAGATAAACGCACAAGAGATAGAACTGTTTACTCTGTAAACTCCAATCTTTGAAAATCATTTGTAAATGAGAAAGTGTGTTCGATGCTGACTGTGAATAAAAAAAAGTTGTAATTACAAATAAACACAGAGAATGAGTTTACTAAATGAAGGGGAATAACGTTTGTTAAAAATTTTCTGGAGAAAATACAATAATAGTAAATCTCAATGGCGTGGGCTGAAAATTACAGAGTTCAAAATTTACGCACGGAATGTTCACTGGTTGCTTTAAAAAAAAAACTTATTATACATGATTGCTGTGCCCAAAATTAGCTTAAAATCCATGTGAAGTTACATGGTAGATGTTTTTAATATAACTATAAGATCCAAAGTTATGTTTCGTAGTTAGTCTTTCAGTTAAAACTAAAATTACGAGTAACAAAATTGAGTTGCAGTGATATATTCTTGTTTGAAGTTCGCTACTAAATATAACTGAAATGCCTGCAATTCAGCCCTCTTCTTGCGTGGTTGGTTGCTCTAGCTACGTGACATAATCTTCTGGTGGTGCTACTGAATCACCTCAGCTTATAGTAGGCCTAAATATTTAAGATTGCAACATGGTTAAAATAAATCGGCCGTCATATTAAAGTTGCGACCACGACGTCTCTCGGGGATGCTTGCCCAAAAGGCGAGGACAAGGAAATTCAAAATCTTACACCCAAAGTAATTCCTCTCTTAACGCATACTTAACAATTTTATATCTCAAAATGAGTGCATGAGTGAGAGATATTGGTCAGCATTCAACATCGAGGCTTATAGTGCTGGTGAGGGGTGACATGAGATGAGTATGGAGCATTGCCGGAATTAAAGGGTGGGGTACACAGGAGATCCCCGAGAAAACCCGCCGACCAGCGGCATAGTCCGACACGATTCCGACTTGCGAAAATCCGGTGACAGACCCCGCCGGGAGTCGAACCCGAATCGCCTTGGTGGGAGGCGAATGGTCTGACCGTTCGGCCACCGAGACCCCTCAAAATTAGTCTTGAAGTAAGTCAGTAATGAGTATTGAGCTTTTAAAATTACGTTTATGATATTAACTTTGTTATAAGTACAGTACCTACTCACTACCAAATTTTATTACATGTTTAGAAATGCTGCTCATAAGGTTCAAAACTTAAAATTTTTGGGTTTTTAAAATTCATTTAAAGGAAAAAATTTACAAATCAAAATTATTTATACAAGAAAAGTATATCTGTAATGTGTCATTAAATCCGAAGAATACCATATAGAACATCATATAAACATAAGCTTCCACATATTACTACACGCGCAATTTCTGTTATGAATCACATTAAAGTATGCACATTAACTTTGCATATGAAGCCCGAAACCACCGTTAGCAAACACAACATAATGACACCCGTCATTCATTAATTTTAAATGTGTATTTCATACTTTAAAGTGATTGTTTTCATAATTTTTAGTTTGAGTTTTATTGGTGGCATTTTTATCTTGAATACATCTACAATTATTGTAAGTATCATAATATAAATTGTATATTTGTATACTGCTCGATAAGGGCTGAAGTATTCACTGACATGTGAATTTCTGTATGCTGATTTAATATTTGTTATGATTACAACACATGCTTGGTTGCAAGGAATGTGACTACATCTACTGAATCACAGTCTACATGTTCCTGTTTTCGAAATTGAGGTTGTATGAATGTATTTAGATCACTTGCGATATCATAGTAACATTTTTTTTTTTTTTTTTCAGAAATTTTATACTTTTTACACATGCATGTTCGTATTTTCAAATTATCAGCAATTTGAACGTATTATAGTCCCACGAGATATCTAAGGAACCATTTTTCAGAAAAGTGTTCAAACTCAGTAAGTACTCATGCAGTACTTAGTAAGCTAACTTTGTGTACTTAGCTTATGCCGCGTTCATTTCATCCAAATTATGACAGATTGATTTTTTATTACGATATGTCTGAGAAACAGTATTTTTTTTTTATTTCATGAAACCCGACACATATATGTAGTTGTCAGAAAAGTGACATGGCCTTTAAATATTTTGTATCAATTGTTACACAGTGACTGAATTTGAAAAATTCATTAACCACATGACAAAAACCTTAACGAATTATTATTAAGAATTTCATGTAAAACTTGGTACGCTAGTAGTACATTATATAGGGACTTTAGTTTTGTGTATTTTAGACATAATGTAATCAGTTTTTTAAAACTTTTGCCATTTGAACTTTTTTGTCAACGCGCGGAGTATGCGGACCATTTTCCAAAATTACTACAGATTCTGTACACATTTCGTGCTAAGTAAGATTACGTGAATGTATAAGATTTTGGGTCATTTGGCGTTGGTATATATGAGTGTAAGTATGCACACACATACATATACACATACATTTCGAAGATTTCACGAAATGAATACATACATTTTAATACGTGTATATCCAAAACTACAGGACCGACCGACAGAAAGCTAAGAATTTCTAAACTTTACTATACAACTTCGATTTAGCTAAGCTTAACTATTACACTATTAAAAATTTCCGTGAATTTACGGGCAATTTTACGGAAACGTCTGTTTAATTAATGGAAACATTATTTTGCAACATAGTTATACATAATTGTTTCATTAATTAAACATATGTAAAAAAAAAAAGGCGAGAGGAAACTAAACAAATAACCGAACGCATTATTGTGCCTGCATCCTAAAGGAGTCACATAAATATGCGAATTTCGATAAGTGGAGCTAGTTGCCTTCCGTAAATGTTTTACCAGCACTTCTCTGTAAAACAACAAAAATTATTTTTAACAGTGCCACCTTATGTTTGTGAGAGTTTTAAGCAACTGTTGTTTAGTACTCCTTAGTAGCATACCAAAAATTCCACTGGCATATGGCACCAATTGAAATACTCTCATGTATACCGTTATAAATTTTAACTAAAATGTACCGTTAATAAACGGAAATAGTGTCCGTAAAAGAAAAATTAGGGAATGTCTATAGTAAATATACACTACGGAATCATATGTAATGTGTCCATAAGTCTGTTGCGGACACTTGAACAGAAAAAATCGAAAATGTATGCGTTAGACAGATTACGAATATATTTTAATAACATCACAGGTAAATCTGCAAATCTGTGGAAATGCAATTGTAGCATTATAGAAAATATGGCTCAGTTCCGTGTGATGAAACTGTTCTACGGAAACTTCTGTTGGATTAAGAACTAAGTTTCCATAAATTCACGGAGGTATCCAGAGAAAATTTAACCGGAAATTCTGTAAATTGTCGGAGAAAATATTTTACAGTGTCTACCATCTAGAAAAACAACTTGAGAATAAAATAATTCTTTATTATTGAATAATCCTAGGTGTAGGGGAAGTCCGGGCATGGTGAATAACTTAATTTTAAATTGGTATTTTCATGTTGCTAATAACAATATATTAACACAAACTGCTGGGTTGACATATTATTCCAAGTACTTTAATTTAATGCACATTCAAAACCATTCGTGTTTGATGCTTGGTCTAAATGACAAAATTTAAAATTTTTGAGACATTATTCACTTTGCCCGTATAAAAGAGCAAAGCTAATAATAGCACAGGGCAAAGTGAATAATGGTGCAATTAAATTTAAAAATAAGAAAAGATAATTATTTTGGGGACTGATAATGATGACTTACATAAGAAATTGTATGGTTCATAATAAAAATATATGTCTACTCCTTACTTTAAGTATCCTGCACCAAATTCAACAAATTTTCTTGTCTTTGAAGTTCGTCAAATGTTCACTTAAGACTAGACTTCTTAAATATGACAAAGCATTTTAAATAGGCCTACATTATATTTGTTTCACAATGAAGAACACTTCACATCGATAACTTCTGCAGCCTGTAGTCACCGCACTTCACTTGCATTAACAGCAGAAATATTGTCCAGTTCCACAATATGAAGTGCACGATTCATGACTCCAGAGCTTACACAAGGCACACTGAATCCAATCTTCTGTTTACGGGTCTTCAAATGGCGCTTCGCATACAAGACAACTGTATTCCGATTCTTTCTTCTCAAGTTCTAAATTCTTCTTCACCACCAACAGTCGTTTCTTGACCGAGCTTTTTCCCGTTGTGCTCTTTTTTACAGCTTGGTTTAGTTTCATATTTTTCTGGGTCTTGATTAGAGTGCTTGTCAGTATTTCAGTACGTTGAGATTTTCTCTTCCTTATGGTTTCTTGCGTGACACAGTCGGTAAGGGTCATGTCTTTCGGACTAGTCCTAGATGAGTTTGAAGGGCCTGAATTTGCTTCAGCTTGTGAGGTTGGTATTGTGTCTTGTGCAATACTGAAGCAGGAATTATTATCCATCCCTATTTCTTGAGTTCTGTAATTTGCTTCTCTCTCTGTCACTAATGCAGGAGCATAATCTTCATCTGCAAAAATATTTCGGTTGTAGGGACACAGGCCAGCAGACTTGAAACTACTTACAGCATTCTGTGCTGTGGCAGCTTTCAAGTAAGCTGGAGCAAACAGTTTTGAGACATCGTGTCGATTGATTATCCTGCCAGCATGATTTTTTCTGTAATGAATTCACTTCTTGCTCGAAGTATTTCTTCAAGGGCCCATACACAGTTCGGTCTAGGGGCTGCATTTTGTGAGTGGTGTGGGGAGCAAATGACACAAACACCACATTATTTTCAGTTGCAAACTTAAGAGCAGGATAATACTTATGTGACTCATGATTGTCAAGCAAAAGCAGAATTTTTTTGTTATTTTTCGGACGGACATGTTCCACGAAGAATTGCAACCACTGAAAGAATGCATCTCCATTACTCCAGCCATTGTCAGTGCATGTTGCCTGTGTCCCTGGTGGTGCATCATCTAGTAGTCTCTCTTGCATTCGCTTTCTAGCAAAGATTAAAAATGGTGGAATGAATGATCCTGCAGCATTGCAACAACAAATCACTGTTGTAAGTGTGTCTCTTTCTGAGCTCGAGATGATTCCTACCTGTTTTTTCCATATACAGAAAGAATTCTAGGTGGTTTGTTTGTTGTTGTCTGAATGCCAGTTTCATCCATGTTGTACATGGAGCTAGCACTAATGCTGTGTGTCGCTATTTGGTCCCCTAAAATGTCGTAAAACCTTTCAACTTGCAGGCAATTGAATCCCCTCACTCTTGCAATTGATGTCGGCTCTGGCTGTCTCAATGAAATTTCAGGATGCCTAGAGTGAAATCCCACTAACCACTCGTTACCAGCACTGCGATTCTTGTCCCAACTAGATGGATGCGCTATGTTGTTCTTCTCTGCAAAGTCATACGCTAGTTTCATAAATTCGTTTCTGGTTAGTCCGTAAAACATACTGTCCATTTCTTTCAAATAATCTAAGAGTTCGATCTCCTGTATTTTTCAGTGAAAATTTTCCTGTACCTTCCTAATTTTATCTTTGCCGAACTTGTCTTGCAATGCCGATACAGTGTCGCGAAAGGTATTCCGTATTTAGTAGCAACATAATTTATTGAACTACATTCGCATTCTTGCATCGCTTTTTTTCATTGTTCCTTCTGACCAGTTGCCTTGGTTGGTCGTACTTTTGTATTTGTACACCATCTGTAAACAAAGTTTATTTTATATTTACACTTTAAAAATGTATTCTGCAAAGAGGCGAAGTGCATGATACAATTTATGAGAAACCTTAAAATGCAAATACTACACCTCACAGATGATGAGTAAAGTTAAGAAGTGCTGGTAAATAATAATGTAAAATTGTTTTTTATGTATTATTAAAATCTCTGCAGAAAGCTCAAATTAAAACTCCGGCAGCTCTTGACATAAACACATAGCCTATAGACGAAAAGTTAAGGCTCAGCATCACTTGCCATAAATTCCGAGAAGGGAACCATAAATTATAGTATTGTAGCCTCATTAACGTTTATTTGCATTGAAGTACACGCCTTATAAATGAAGTATTAATGCAGAATTAGGCCACAATCCGCACTGATAATTACGATTATCAAAGCATTTGCTTGAATAGTTGCGGCCTAAATGTTTTAACTTTTGCACGTTTGTCTCGATATTTAAGAATTTATTATGACGTGCACATTCTGGGTAAATGCCCGATAGTTTAGATATAATTAAAATATATATTTAGTCGACGTTAATGAGTGTCCGGGCAAAGCGAATAATTAACAACTTTGATCCGGGCAAAGTGAATAGCTATTCACTTTGCCCTATTCGCTTTTCCCGTCTGGCAGCCATTGCATTAATACAGGAGTAAAATATTATACATTATGTACTACTATTTGCGTAATATGCTATGACAGCTAAGTCATAAAAGGTTGTCACGTGGTACAATAATGGTTATTCTGCTATTCAATCGTTTAGAGTAATACTGAACAACTCACGTTCATAAAATATTAACAAATCTTCGAAAAACATTAATCGCAGTCTACATGTTACGCTTCACTCACTGTAACTGTCTTATTGAGTTCCCTGTAGACCCGGCAGATGGCACCACTGCCTAAAGAAGCAAGCCTGAGCCATATGTTGACCTTGACATAAAACTGCCATTATTCTTTTTGCCCGGCTTATTCACTTTGCCCGGACGTCCCCTACCTAACGATTTCAACTATGAGCGTTAATTTGCACCCATGTTGAGGAAAGTAGGCTCATTAGTTATGTTCATAACTCTTTATTATCACTGTTGTTTAGATTGAATCGGCAGTCACAGCTCAAATATTTTTGTACCAGTTAAAATGCACAGGAATCGCGTTTTGGACCCATTACCTGTTGGTTTTTAAGTCTTTGCTTTTAATATTAGTACGTACTGAATCTTATTCAGAAGCAAGTTACTGCCAAGTACTATTATTTTGTAAATAAGAATCAGTCAAAATTCTTCGAGAAACAAAAGAAGAATATTCCTGATGATACAGTGATCATGCAAGTAGATTTTGCAGAGAACTATGGTGCAGCCTACCAAGATGAAATTGCAGAGCACCCATTGGAGCCACCAACAAATCACTATTTTTACGTGTTGTGCTTGGCTAAGTGACGGAAAAGTGTGGTCTTTTGCTGTAATTAGTGATGAACTATCACACGATAAGATTTCTGTGTATGTTTTCCTAAAGAAAGTGATACATTGTCTCAAAGAAGAATTCAAGGAACTAAAAAGTAGTGTAACTTCAAAGGTCATTAGTAAAGCAATTGGTCGTATAATAAGATCTGTGGTTGGCATAGTTAACATATCGATACACATAATAAAGTTACTTCTCCCTTGTATAATATTACCTCTACAAAAAATAATACATTTCTCGTTGACTCACTCTTAATTCCCTAGTACCTGGAAAAATGCCCTTGTTAAACCTATTCTGAAAACACAGAATCCCCCTTCACTATCAGACTACCGTCCAATATCTATTTTACCAGTGCTTTCGAAGATAATTGAACACATTGTCTTAGAACAAATTGAAATTTATCTCGGCAACAATAAACTTCTTGACGAATGTCAGTCAGGTTTCCGTGCTAACCATAGCACTAGCACTGCACTTGTTAACATAACTAATGATATCAGACTTGCTATGGATAGGAAACACTACGCTTCTCGTGCTATTAGATTTTAGCAACGAATGCTGTTGCTTGGTTCAAGTCATACTTGTCCGACAGACATCAGTGTTATTTCTGGGAACACAAAATCTGACTGGCAGAGATTAAGAGCTGGTGTCCCGCAAGGTTCTGTACTCGGTCCTGTTCTTTTCACTTTGTTCATTAATGACCTTCCTAAATCCCTTAAATATTCACAGCGTCATTTGTATGCCTATGAATTGCAATTATATTATTCCTTTCCTCCGACTGACACCGTTAAAAGCGTTACTGAGTTTAACATGGACCTTGAGGCCGTTGTTAATTGGTCTGCTGAAAATGGGCTTCTAATTAATCCCCTTAAATCACAAGTCATCATGTTTAGCAACACTGAATTTGTTCTAAAATCGGTAATTTCCGAATCCCCGAAAATCTTTGTAGGCGGTACAGAACTGTCAATAAAATCGAACGTCAAAAACCTAGGCATTACTTTGAATAGTACACTTAACTGGTCGCACCATATTGCTAACGTAAGTAAGAAGGCGCTATCGACCCTCCTTGTTTTGAAGCGTCTAAAAAACTAACTCACTGAATGTGTAAAAAAATATCTTATAAAAGTATTAATTTTTCCATGTTTTGATTATTGTAACGTAATTTACAGCGACCTCACAGAACAACAGGCAAATAGATAAAAGAAAATTCAAAATGCATGTATCCGTTTTATATTTAATCTTAAAACCCGTGACCATATATCTTGTTATTACGGAAAGTTGTCATGGCTGCGGCTAGTACATAGACCTAAACTTCACAGCTTACAACTCTTAAGAAAAGTTTTGTATAAATCCCCGCCCTATCTCTATAAGAAATTTAACTTTCTCCCCTGCCACAATTTTGGTACTCGTTCGAAGGATAACTAGGCACCGCACAAGCGCCTATTCCAAGACATTTATGGTGTTGAGTCAACTAATTCTCTTTTGTTTTCATATATGGAATTCAGAATGGTCCATGCTTCACTGTAATTTGCACTGCTAATTGGTATTGATTTTAACAAATCTGCTGCCTCACCTTGTAACAATCCTTTTAAGTACTGTAATTTTTGTGCACCAGACAGTGTTTTATTGGTGGACAGCTGCATCAAACAAGTCTTTGAACATTATCCAGTCTTGAAGGTTCCCAATAAAAATGGGTAATTGCAATTTTGGCAACCTAACCTCACTACTGCCTCTATTACTTGTTTCGTCACTGTCTTTTTATCCTATCTCTAAATGTGCTAAATGTATGAGTAGTAATGTTAGTTTATCCTGTACTTCGCCTAACTCTGTTTCATTACTAATGTAATCTTCCTCTTTTTTAGCTTCAACAGATATGTTTGTCAACAGTTTGTCAACTTCATCCACCATTAACTCTACTCGTTTTCTGTGTACTGTAATTGCGCCGACATCACAAGCATCAACCTTTTCAACTGCTTTTTCTATTCGTCGCACATGTCTTAAATACCTTCTTTTTTGCTAGAAGTGACTCCATCTTGCCTGTATGTTATGTAAGCAGTTCCACTTAATAACTCCGTGTTTCCCAATGATGTTCACAGATCATTTATTCTAACCGATTCCATACGAATCCGACACTGGAGGACCAAAAAATGTTCAATGAACATTTTATTACATCGGAAAAGAATGCTACTACAAATGATAAGCAAAACTTGTCCTTCCAAAAAAAAAACATAATAAATCAATATAGCTTTCTCCAAAGCACAACAAACTTTTTCAACCATAGACTAAACACATGTTTTCATCGTCGACAGTCATTAGGGCCTATCCAAATATCGTAAAATGACAATATGGGAAAGTACAGTCTTTTTGCATTGTTACAGCGGGAGACATTTTATCAATGGCGTGAACTGGAAACACTAGCAAAATTTGCATTCTCATATCTCTATTTTCTATGGTGTTTATACATTTACGGACTAAATTTCTCTTAGGCTAATAGTATTACAATACGTTTATAAACATTTTAAATTATAACTCATCAAAATAATACTTAAAAAGCATAACTACATTCTAAAGTCATGATTACATTACAATTTATAAATAACAAAATATAAAAATTAATCTACCCATAGAGCAATATGCTACTGTCGGAGGAACAGTGCTCATATCATTTGAGGAACAACATAAGTAATTTTCAACCAAAATGAATTGTGGGTGTTATAATTTTGTACAGAAGTAGTCAGTTAAAAATGTGTTCCTCAAATGAACTCATAGTTCAGTGCCATGGTCTATGAAGGTAAGGTCTTGACATTGAGGAATAAAATGTGACTCCTTTATTTGTCGCAGTGTCTTTTGGGTCTTTTAGTGGAAGATTTGTATTGTTTTGTTTTTGGCTTAGCAAGTATTTATAGCTTAAAATGTGTACTTATCGGAATTGCCTGTGTTACAGAAGGAAAAAATAAATAAAATCCAGGTAATTTATATGCTATTTTTTATTCAAACATGTTTTCAGCCATAAAATTCAGTTTCTCAATCTTTTATTTGTTAACACACATTACAACGGTTCAAAAATTGTGTAGGGCAGGAAAAAATTGACTTTGTTATAATGTGTTTACTACAGATGTGTGCAAATGAAATGTTACTCGTGTACAAATTACCACAACTTATATGAACAGTTACACACACACACACATACACACCCACACACATACACACCCACACAAACCAACACACATACACACCCACACACACACCCACACACGCGCGCACACACACGCACAAACCAACACACACAGCAATGCATTAATGGATACGATACATATATCTAAAATACCATATTAACATAATTTTATATAAATAATTGTTAAAATTGTAACACCGCCAGACGTAAACAAGGCAATTCTACCTACCACTAAATTAGTACTAGCGCTCGGCGACAAAAAGGGAGTAAGTTTCTCTTACTGGAGAGCATTACGCAATGGTAAGACTTCTTCCTCTTAGACCAGGTTCAGTGCCTTGCTACACTCGCAATTATTAGGGTTTACTAATACGTGTATTTACCTCTGTATAACATTAGTAGAACACCCACAACCCATTTTGGTAGAAAATTGACTTATATTGTTTCTCAAATGAATCATTCATGAAAATTTCTAAGATAGGCATAAACAGGATTATCATTAAAGAATATCTCAAATCTGAATGCCTAAAATATCTAAACCAAAAAGTAGGCTATACAACTTTGGTTCACCAGTCAAATGAACCGTGGAACATTAATTTTTTTGTAGTAAAGAAATGAAAAGTGATTTTTTTTTTTGGTCCAAAACGAGATAGACGATGCCTTACTGTCGAAGCAGGTTTTAGCGATGAAGCGACGTTCCATACAAATGATAAGGTGAACAACTTAATGTGCATATATAAGGGATGGAGAATCCACGTGAAAATAGCGAACACGAACCTGCTCCCCCACAGCGAATGTGTTTAGCACCGTATCTGAGACACGGTTTTCAGATCTTTCTTTTTTTCACTAACCGATTGTTAATCGAATCCCTTTGGAAATGCTAATACAGTGGTTGTTTCCTCAGTTAGAATACGTGACAGGAGACTTCATTTTTTTTCTGTAGGGGTAAATAAGATCATGCGTCTCTTCTACAAATGCCAGCTACCATTGCTCACTTCTAAACGAGAATTGCTTACGCTAGTCAAACTAAAACACCGGACTTGCTGACAAGCGTGTGGAACAAGTCTGCTTATAATGTAGATAGGGTTGCCCACCCACCTAGACAGTACGACGCAAAGATAACCCCCACCCCGTAGAATGTGTAGTTTTATGATTAGCTGAATCTACCAAAGATGTTGTTATCACTTCCGCACTGTTAGTTTTTTTTATGTATCCACAACAATGATTTAGCCTATATGACGATTGCAAAGTATGGCTACTGATTCCCACAGTAACCGATTGAATAAAAAAAATTATCCCTCCCTGAAATTTATGTGATGCAGTTTGAGTCATAGAAACCCTATGTGGGCACCCTGACGTAGATTTGGTTCGATCTGCTCGTGGTGATTAAACTGAATATTTGTGAATATGTGAAGAAACTTCATTCTTCCATGGTTTATTTGTCTGGTCAACAAATATTGTGGGTTGTTTAGTTTTGGTAATATAGCGATTTCAATTTGGAGCATTCTTTTATGATCATTCTGTTTATTGCAATCAAATTAATGGACATTGGCCAGTGTATAATGATATCATGTAGATTTTTTCGAGCAAATTGTACGTACATTAACTCATTACAATTCAGGAAGTAACGTGTTAGTAGTAGATAATTTGTAATG
>PNEQ01108097.1:0-10543 GCA_003012365.1 Medauroidea extradentata
GCAGGCCTGTGATTGGCCGACGGGCCCAGCCAACCAGGAAGCAGCCACCCAGACACCAGGGTATATAAGGACCTGCAACTCTTACATCTGCCAGTTGGTCTCCGACTCCGACTACCTGATGATGGCAGCTGCAACGACTGCCGAAACGTCGCAAGACAATCTTCAGACGCGGCTCACACCCACAAGCCAAGAAAATGCTAAGCCCATAATATTCATTTCAGAACAGTAATTGTTAGATAAGTAAGATATCTGTGGAGTGCAAGAGGAGAGTAACTACAGTGCTATGTTGCCACATTCTGTAAAAAAAAAAAAAAATTTTTTTTTTCATAATTTTGTCACAAATATTGTCGTCTCCAATTTAGCTCAGAATTCACGTGATGTGCATCAGTTTCTGATCATCCTGTGTATTAGCGTTCTAAAATTCGGCGCAATTTTTTTTTCGAAAGTTTGTAAGTAGGTTGACCAGTGTTACAAAATGTATATTTATGTCATTCTTATATTGGAGGGATTCACTCAGATTCCAACAACACTCAGGGGCGTAGCCAATAATTTTTTTCATGGGGGGATATTTCCCATTCACGACACTAATATAAGGGGGGGGGAGGTTCAAGGGTCCTCCCCCGGAAAATTTGTTTTTTTTTTTAGATACAAAATAGTGTTACTTAAGAACATTGCGAACCAAAAAATTAATATACCACTTTAATAATTTTTTTTTAGTTTTAAGGATAATAAATAGTAAGAAAGTGAAAACCTCTATGCTGATATATGAAAAATACAAGTACAAATATAAGTTTTTCCTTCAGCATGTCTGCAATTGTGTTGGCTCGTGGAACATACTTTTTAATTTTAACGTTTCCATAGAATTTCGAGAGGGATATATCCCAATATCCCCCCCCTTAACTACGCCCCTGATACACTAACCGTTTATTTAGATGTTATTTAGTGAAAAATGACTTTAAGACAGCGATGGTAAAACGGGCATTTACTATACTACAATGGCAGGTACACCGAATACAAAATAGGTTACAACGTGTTCTATTAATTTAGGAGAGGAGCGCAATATTACTGATTATGAAATTTTGCTATTAAGTTGAGGGTTGCTGCCACATAATTAGATCTGACGACGTAATGGCACTAATGGTCTTACCTGCCTCCGAAAATTCTATAAGTTTCCAGACATGTACCAGTTCTGTCTACATGGCTACATTAAACTGCCTTACGATGTATTTCAAACACACTTTAAAAATTTATGCAAATTTTGTTTCTAAAATTGTTTGCATACGAAAGTTGAACACTGTGTAGGAGTTTTATTGAGTACTTTCGTGAAGGAATGCATATTATGAACATTTAATGTAGTGTTACTCTAAACAATTTTTATACGCTGTTGTGTACTTTTTTGTCATGAATCTGTATTTAAAAAATACATTCCCCAGAGGACGATCTTACAAACTCCTTTCCGAGAGTGTTTTCATAGATTTCTCGGTTATTAAGGCTATAAACTAATTTGCCTAAGTAGACATTATTCATAACAACAACACTGAATTTTTTTTTTTAATTTTAAAGGTCATATAAAATACGCAAAAATTAGTTTTTTTTTATTAAGTGATGAGCGCAGATATATGTCTACGTTTACATATGTGGGTAACAAATAAAAAAGGTAGTTTTTTAAGTACACATAGTTTAAAAAGTTAGTACAAAGAAACCCTTAAATATCAAAAACCTTAAAAATTAGTTTCGCACATATTAATGGGAGAATGTCTTGCCGCAGTGCTGTATTACTCAAAAATAAAATTCGCCATAAATTCGTGACATAATAAAGACAAGCACATATTTTATGCTACATAGAAGCTAGGATCACAAAGGTACGATAATATACGTATAAACGAACAAGATCTCGAGACACAACTACACAATTAATACACCACGTGAATCCTGAGCCAATTTGAGACGAAAATGTTGGTGGAAAATTGTTGTGCTACATTTTACGTGTACAATGTGGCATTACTGCGCGTAGATAGTCCACCTCCCTCCTTCCCATATCGGTGCAAGTACAGATATTTTTTTTAAGTACGTTGCGTCAAGTATATGTAGAATCATATTTAGACTGCTCGGGATTTTAATCTGCACCCATATAAGGCAGGTGAGAACAGTGTAACAGTCCGCGCGCCAGCTCTGAGCCCCTGGCGTGTATGCAATTTTATTTGCAAACGTCATGTAGGCTACAGTAACACAGTATCAAACACGTCCTAACTTACGACGTTAATACGGCTAGCATGTGCGTCGCATGCTATTGGGCCTTGTGTTGTTTATATATTTACGGGCGAAGAACACATACCCGCCAGCAAAAGAGATACAACTACAGTGCTATATTGCCACGTGCGTGTAAAATATCGTCGTATATTATTTTTTCACGACCGTTTCGTCTCCTAGTTAGCCTATGATTTGCATTGTGTACTTATTGTACGGTTGTTCCTTGACATTATATATATATTTATTTATTTACATATGAACGGAAGTTTTGAATGTGCAATCATACCTGCAACGTTCCTTTTTTGATGCTATTGCCAAACTGACATCTCTGATGCAGGATGAGCATCTTTCGAATATAATCTTCAATCAATCAGCCGAAACTCTTCACGCTGCTTGGAGGACTGGGTAATGTAAGGAAAGTGGGCTTTACCATAGACGTTATAAAAGAACTAGACTGTTACGCTGATCTTTTGTCACATGACAAAATTTAACGCTGACATATTGCAGCCGAAGATAGGGAATTGTGTACTTTAGCAGGGGAGGGGGGCGAGGTTTCCCATATTTTTTTCAACAAAAAAACTTTGGCATGGGACATTGCATGTTATGGGCTGTAATAGGCGCAATTCAATTTGGTTAATTCCGTGGTCGTTCATTTATTTCAAACATTTGCAAACAACTCAAATATTTTTTTAACCAAATGCAGCCATAAGATACATAATTTTGTCAGGTCAGGGCGATTTTTAAAAATAATGTTCTGTTTACTAGCAAAAATTATTTTGCTGTATTTTGGCTTATTTTGACCACAAAATATGTGATATTTTAGGGGCAAAAATCTAAAAATCCGCTTGGTGTATTGCAACAGAAAATTTAAGATACCTACTAACTAGGATATATATATATATATATATATATATATATATATATATATATATATATATATATATTAAAACCGTAAGAATGAATGTTTGATATATGTTTTAATCTCACCATTGATCTTTCACCCCTGGAAAATCTCGAAATCAGGATGGCCGGGTGCCAGCATCGAACACGGGTCCTCCCGGATACGAATCCAAAGAGTTACGGTTGCGCCATATTGCCTAGGTCGGTGGATTGAGAAGGCGGTGTTTAGAACTTCGGCAGACACATGATCATTTAAAAAAACTGTTCAGTGTATGCGATTGATGTCCGCTAAGAAATGTCATTTAATGAATGTTACACGCGTGTTTATCCGTTTTATATCCTCCGAAAAATTATTTTAGGCTTATTTTCTCGCGGTCTTATATTGCGGAAATATGTGTCTTTGTAGTTCACTTTATATAAGAACATATTAGAAACTGTAATGAAAATCGCTGGAAAAGTTAACATTCAGCTAGGTTCCAAAGTGCTGTGTATAGCTACCAGTGAAAGTTTTGTATCGATATTGGCTATCGTTGAGCAGTATACTTGTCGCGGAAAAAATTCGTCCCAGTTTGTTTCAATGTCTTACGTGCACACTGCAGCAGTGCTTCATGGTTATTGGCATCGTGTCTCTGTGAAGTGACGTAACTCACAATTACAATAAAGATACTGCAACACCACACGTCTGTAATTGCGGGTAGAACCTCAAAAAACGTCAGTGTTAAAGCACATAATCTCTGACTATGAAGCAGAACTGCAGAAGTGCACGTAAGGCAAATAAAAAAATGGGGCAAAATTATTTTTGTGAAATTTTCGTTGCCCTAGATATCGTTTATATGAGGCACTGATTCATGTCTCCTACAGGTCTAAGCTAAATAAATCTATAAATCTTTAACATAGAACGTTCTTGACCTGTTCCAAAACAGGTAGTTTCTGCATGATGGCACACTGCCTTATTTTATTCTTATGATTTTAGGTCATCTTAACAATTTGGGCAACAGTGGGTTGGTCACGGTAGTCTGATTCCTTGGCGTACACTTTCCAGACCTGATGCCTCTAGACTTGGCCACGTGAAGGACATGGTTTACGACACCCCTGCGGAATCAGAGAATAAATGAAATAATAATAATAAAATAGAGACACGGAAATGTCGCGGTTTCAACGACCAGTAGACTAGACTGCACAGTCCTGTATACACTCTGTCCTCTGCTACTAGTTCATCGTCTGCTGCTCCAGTGAGTGGCCAGTTGTGCATGTGACAAGGTAGCGCAGGCATCTGTGAGTGTTTTCATGCATGTTTGCTGTAGGTTCTTCCCGAGTTTTTTTCCGACTAGTGCCAATAATTCAAATATTTTTCAGCCAAAAGATTTGAAAAATTTCGAGTCAATGTGCAATCACACGATGCACAATACCGTTGGCGCGTTTTTTTTTAAAATAATGTACCATTCGCCAGCAAAAAAAAAAATAATTTCCTTCATTTTTGCTTATTTTCACGATGAAAAACGTGGTAATTTGGGTATTGAAATCTTAAAAACTGTTCAGTACAATTCTACAAAAAAATTCAGCTACAAATTATAACATATAAGTGTCAAAACTGTGCAGCGAAATTTTGATATGAGTATTAGGTAGCAATAAAAAAAATATTTTCGATATCACTGCAAAACTCCGTAACAAGGCCTTAAGAGAGCGTGGTACATAACGCAACGCCTTAGAAGCATTAATATATAACTGTAGGTACCTTGGAATCAATTTGCGAAAATTAAACAATAGCAATCCTAGACAATAGTTTTAGCCAAACATATTTATGATATATGTTCTCATTTAAAGTTAAAAAATTAAACACCACAAAATAGTAGAAACAAGAGAGAGTGGTCTTAAGGTCGAATCACCTTTTCTTACACTGTACCCATGACCAATACAATTTCATGGAGCAAAAATTTCATAAATATTTATTATACAAGCTATCCAGAAACAAATAAGCACACCATGTGAATGCTCGGCCAAATTATAGCACTGTGGTTATCAAACTACTACTGTTCTGACTGGCATTTTATAGGTGCAGGTTAAAATCCTGAGCAGTCCAAATATGATTCCATGTTTACTTGGCATAACGAGGAGACTTTCTCCATGCAGCGTTCCCACATTCTGCATGCAAAATATGGTCGTACAACATTTTGCCATATACATTTTCGTCTCCAATCTAGCCAAGGATTCTCGTGATTTTCTTATTGAGTGTTTGTTTCTGGACATCCTTTACATAAAATAACATAGTTATATATTAACACTGTCCAACAAAAATAAAAAAAATAAATAAAATTGCTCACTACATTACACACTCGATAACTCTCAATGTACCCTCTTCCCCTCATTCACCAGCATTTGATGTACGTTTAAATGTCGCTCTTATAGCTCTGTTGCTTCTGGGTCTCTAATGCCCCGGTTCAAATACAACAGATCCAATGTTAATACTTAGGACAGTCTGTACGTGTGAAATTGTTATCAGCTACGAGTGACCTTGAAAACAATTGTGATGTTTATCTAAATGTCAAAACTTTTGGCATTTTTCATTTTTTTTTTAATTTTTAATTTTTTTTCTCGAAAATTTTAATAATTAATAGTATGACATCATCCAATATGGCGGGTAAAAGGTCAAGGTCATCCGCCACCGCATCAACCACTGTCCTCGGATCGGCATTTCTTATCTACTGCAGTATTATAAGAACACTTATGCACGCGGTCCCGGGGAGGTAAATAGGTCGATGTGGTTCGCGGACGGCCGGTATTTTTCAAACCAACCTCTCATCCTTCCTCAGAAAGGCTCGCAATTCATCACTGCCCCTGGCAACGTGTGTTGGCTAGGTGCGGCGACTGCCGAAAAGGGTTGGAAGGGGTGGGTGAAGGGAGCGAGGAGCAGCTGTCGTATTACTGTGATTTATGTTCCCTACGGCTCCCCATTGTGGCGTCCCGACATCCCGTCGCACATGCCGCCACCCCTTCCCCTACAACCAGTGCATGGAAACCATCAGCTTGTTTCCGTCGCTAGAAATATTCCCGGGACTGGAAGCAGACTTCGTCCCAGCACCGCCCCCTGAGGAACACTCGTCTAACTAGTCATCGTCCGCACCTGTGACACACTTGAGTTATTCCTGCTTCGAGATGAATTCTGCGTGCGGGACAAAACAGCTGCGTAGTCATTTATAGCCGTAACGACATCACTTTAGTCTTGCAGCTAGTATAATTTCGTTAAAAGTTAACTGAACGTGGCATTTTTTTTTTTCGTTTGAAGCGCGGAAAAAGAGAAGACGATAAGTAGAATATAACACGTCTGTCAAACACCTCAACGCCTCTAGTGTACAAAACCAACGTGCAGTGTTTTCGTAGCAAGTGTTTTTCAATTGGGCTTCCAGCGATGACCCATTATTTTATTTGTGGATAGTAAGGGAGAAAGAACGATGCAGGTCTCTATGATTTTGTTTTACGATTACGGTTGATATTTTCTCAGATACAGCAAGGTGAAAAAGTAATTTTTAGCACTTTTGAGGAACTTGGTAATCGTGTCTTTAATTAGCGAACGGCCATTTTTAAAACCACGTGTACAAGTTTTAAAGTGTGTGTTCTGCTCGCAGATAAAGCAGATAAACGTTTTAGAAATACTTTTAGTAGTTATACACGAAAAATGACGTTCCGTACAGAGCTACAGCCCAGCTCATGCACCAGGTCCACTACCTCTTATAGCCATGATCCAAAATTTCTACTCCTTTCAAAATATTTTTTTTTATTTCTAAACAAGGGCATGTATTGAAAAACTGTTGCACATTTTTGTTTTAATTATTATTGCTGAACAGACTATTTTTCTGGACAAAACATTAGTAGATATTTGGCCAGTTAGTTAATTAATGGAATTTTTCTTAATGGTGTAATTAACTGAAACTATTGTGTATTTTGACTTAAAAAATAGCTCACAAAGCATGCCCCGTTTTTTTTGTTGCAACAGTTTTACGATATCTGATCTTGTTTAGGGTTTAATATAAAATGATTATGGTAAAAGCGGTAGAAATTACTGATCATGGCCTTAAGAAACGTTTCAGTCGTGTTTTTTTAATGTACAGGACTCCTGTAATGAGCGATAGAGTGAATAGGTCACCAAGACCTAGCAAGGCCATTGAGCAAGGTAAAGTCTCACCGCGTGTGTTGAGATTTCCTTCTATTTATAAATCACAGTTACCGTAAAACGGGCTGAACTTGTAACAGCAGGGGAGACATTTCGACACTCAAAATATTTCAGTATTACACACCATGTGTATAAACCATCCAATTAAAATTACTAAATATTTTATGTAACAAACCTAAAATAACGAAGTTAAGTGGCACAAAATCACCCCCATCTGTCACAAAGAAACCCCAACCTATACGTCAACTTAAATGCTCTAGCATTAAACAAATGCGTTCTTAAGGAAACACAAAAAAAAATTCTGATTACCTGATGATTTCGAAAACGCCGAGAAAATTATAAAAAATAAAAATAATCAATGAAAATGTTTCGCGATCAATATTGATAAAGTATTTTGTATTTGTGAACTTATATCGTGGTAATGTAATTAACTAGGCCACGGTAGTAAGTTTTAAATTTGTTTTTCTAATCAAACAATACAAAATACTAGTTATTTAGACTCGGGTAGTAACGCTTCGCCTTAAGGGGCCTGCCTACCTGTGCTTCAAATGTGTTGCAGTAAGTTATAATTATTATTTTTTACGAAACTGTCTAACGTGTATTACAATTATATACCTACGAAAACAAGGCACACTTACTTCAAACTATGTCGTTATTTTTTAAAATTCGGCAAGCTTATCAGAAACATAATTTTCGGGCCACCTAACATGGCCAAGTATTAATTTCCCAGACTACCGTATATGAAAAAAAAAATACAAAAACAAATTAATCCTATAAACAGAACAATAGAAACAAGCGTTAGACTTTCAAGTATGCTGTCCAAAAATAAAATAATTAGGCCACCGCTTAAAGTCCCATTAATAAAGGCAAAATAGTAACGCCAACTGAGTAGCTTGCGTGGAGAGGCGATAATGCATTACATACGTCAGTCAAGATAACCCTTACCAACCACATAGATTTTCTGCCTCACATACAGTCTGTCTGGGGTTGGCCCTTAAGAGCGAGGTTTTGATCATTGCCGCAGATTGCACGAGCAGAGTAAAGTGCAGCGACTGCAACCTCCGACCCATGCGAAAATGAGGAGTCATCCTCACTGGGTATCAAACCCGGATCGTCGACAGATCACAGGTCTGGCCGCTACACTACAGTGCGACACTATACTCTGTCCACTCTAAGGTTGCAGTAGAAATAATAATTGCTAGCGAAATTATTCAAAGAAATTAAATTGCATCTTGATTCCTTATATAGTGATTTTGCCATAACGCCTTGTATTTTTCAATATTTCAAATTAATTTTACGCTGTGCAAAAATTTTATTGCCACTAACTTGATTGAATTAGCTGCAACCTTATAATGTATAGAGTATAGGTTTCTGAAGTCGATGCAGACAAAAATATGCAACAATTATACCACGGAAATTTTATTATTTGGCAAGTAAACATTTTGTCAGAGTGTGACTTATTCGTTTGGTACAAATTTTAAAGATGAACTTATAAATCTCGTCTTTGATAATTGTTCGGAAGAAATGCATTAGCAAGGCAAAATCTGAAACCAAACAATGACAAAAATATTTTTCTTGTATTGCATGTATGTTTACGTGTATATATATATATATATATAGTGTTTGTACGTAAACTGTACACATTTGGCTTAACGCTCTCATGTAATTTCACGCTGTACCTACTGTGCAGTACCTAGGAAGTATATAGAATACCCACCACAATAAACTTTTTCGTAGTCTAATTTCAATAAAAAAAAATAGAGAATCTCCTTAACTTGTTTGAATAGTACTAAGTATAAAGTGTTTGAAAGATTACAACGCATAAATTGCTGAATATTTTCAGTTTTTTACCTCATGCAAGTTGGTAAATTTAAATGGATTGTTGACAAATTTATGTTATTTAATCTCCGTTATAATAACGTATTACTGAAATGTGCGTACACAGTGATAAGCTAAAATTAAGAATATTTATTATACTACACAGTGACACATTTGCGATCATAATGCGTTCTGAGTGGATACGTGAACTGATATAAAACGATAGCAATATGCCAGAACCGCCGTAATTTTCAATTCTATACATATATCGGCAACATCGCTATATTATCTAACAAATGACTAAGGAAGTGGTAGAATATTACTCTCTCTTTCGGGAGAACACATGTTAGATTACTGACTTATCTATCTTGAAAAGAGTTTTTTTACTGAATTATTATGTATTACACACACTAGCCAATCGGTTTGTAATGTTTTAAGATAACAGTGGGGGAGGAAAACAGTCACATAAGAAGAATGCTATAATATTTCGAATAACACATTTGACCAATTGCCTCAATCGTTGTGTCATTATTAGCTCATTATTACTTTAGTAGTTCAATAGACTTGCGAATCGCGGGAAAATATATTGTTCGTTACGCCCCACCGTGTTACACATTGAAACAAAATAATTCATAGTAAAACTACATGGCATGTGCTAGGACTTTTAAGTATGTGAAAACTAAATACAAAATATTTTTATTTAAAAAAAGTATCAAACAATTGTTTTAAATTTCAGAAAATTTTTTTAAATACAACACTTTGATTGAATTGGTTTTTATGTACGTAAATCCCTAGCCATTTACATGTTCTTTCACTGTGAATAATTTAGTTTTAAATTTCTGATTGGTTTTCAAAAGAGGTGCATAAACTACAAATATGCAAAATTTTACTTTGAAATGCTACTATGCGACTACATTCTCCACTCGTGAAACATTTTTAGCTCTCATAATCTTCCCGTAGCGGCAGGTCTAAAACAAAATTTGTAAGTTAAGGGAACATGCTAATAACAAAAACCAACCGATTTATTCTAATGTCACAATTTACACTGAAATTAGATAGTATGGGTCATGTGCTAAATTATTTAAAACCTCACAACCAAGTCGCATGTGTATTTTTAAAAAATGCCGCATATAAAGAAAATTTTCGCTATTTTTAAATTTAAAGTAAAATACAAAGGAATTGCGCGATTTTAAATCTTCTAGCACATTACTCATGCTATCTAATTTCAAAGTTGGTTTTTGTTACTATAGTGGGACAACAAACAAAACGAGTCGCTACAATTTCGCTCTGCGCAGATGCTCCTACTCCCTCTCCTTCACCATTAGAGGAAGCGACCAACCAGGCCCGTAGAACTGCAAGAAGTGTCGGGCGAGTCCACTGCCGCTGTATGAAGGGGTAGGGGTATTC
>PNEQ01108097.1:10643-25469 GCA_003012365.1 Medauroidea extradentata
GCTCAAGCAGCGCCACATGTTGTCCCTTCCCCCTCCCCTCGGTACGACCTTCGCCCAGGTTCCCAACCCCACATTCCATCCCCTCCTTTTCCTTTCTTTTTGAGGCAAGGACAAAAAGCCTGACAGCTGAACTGACCCCCTCCTCTTTCACAAGCTCCGCCCAAGGGACGGTCGTCTGACATTGGGTTCTGCGCACATCGCTTTGACTGTTGTCCCTCTATAGCATGTTCCCGTAGCTTGCAAATTTTGATTTTGACCTGCCGCTATGGGAAGACTATGAGAGCTAAAAAAAGTTTCGCTAGTGGAAATTGTAGTCAAAAGTATCGTCTGTAAAACTAACACTACGTATTACAAACAAAATTATCAGTTTTTGCCGCGTGAACACTCTTAACAGCTCCGTCGTTTTTGAGTCTCTTAACGCGCGGATAGGCGGCGACCTTAAAATTGATCAAAAGTCAACTTGCACTAATATGAATGTTTCCTCCCACAATGTAAACAAACTCGGGACTTTTAAAAAGGGACAACATAATCGAAACACTTTTCCAGATATTTCCATAACTTTAATATAATTATAACTTCTGAAGAGCAACGTTGGAATCTTTTATGCTCACTGCTGCCAAATATAGTCAGGGGGCGGATTTAAGGAGAAAGGGGGGAGCTACCTGAAGACCCACTCCCTTAAAAATCGTTTTCAATATCATGTAGCCAAAGAATGTCCAGTCTCCTCAAGGAAACTGGAGTTTTGCTCTAAGATGATCCAAGTACATTTAATATGTCCTACTTGTATGTATGTTATTTCAAATATTCTGTAACAGTGAACACCCACACTTATGAGATGGCTGGTATATTTTACAATCTGTAAAGTCAAGTAAAGGTCCCCCCACCCAAAAAAATATATATGTTTCTAAATCTGCCACTGAATATAGTTCATAGTTTGTGATATTTGAGAGAAATTTCTCAAACGCTGATCAAAAAAGTACAACATATAATCTACGCACGGTGGAGTAACAGCTCTCAAATCAGTTCGCATACCGTGAATTCATCACGAGAATTCACGCCAGGCCGTTCGTTTGATACTGAAGCTCGCGACAAAGCAGTAAAAAAATGCAGGCAAGTAATTAAAACGCGGATTTACAGCGCGCGGGAACGAAACAATAATTAGGCTGGACCAAACAGAAATTCAATGATGACAAAGGGAGGGGGGGATACAGTTGAGAGAGTAAGGAAGGTGGTGAGGGGATTATCACAATGATCGGTGACTGATTTATCAGACATATCGTGTGACGTGAATGAAATTACTGTTTTAGGCAACTTCTATATTTTCTGTCGTTCACTCTCTTTTTTATTTTTAATCCAGACCGATAGTGAGAGATTTCCCACAACCCCGCGGATACATTAGTACTTGTCGGACGTCCAGTCCAGGCCACGTTGCGTTTTAATTAACGGAGTGATTAATTGCTTCCCGACGACAAGCGAGCAGGTCTCTCTCCTCGCGGACATGGTCACATGAAGAAGATCAAGCCACAGAACAGCACGATAGACAGAAGAGAAGTGGTGTAGCGGCGTATTTAATAGTGTACGCTACTCCATCAGTGATAAGATAACTCGATAATTCTGGTTCAGTTGACGATTATTCACGTGTGAGAGGTATGCACCGAAAAAAAAAAAACTTGTTGGTCACCACAACATATCGCACCCTCAATGCAATACCAACATAACTTAAAAGATTTCATTTTGAGATAAATGCAGTTAATACACATACATACTTTCCGATATTTGGGTGATTAGAGTGTAATATATTCATTACACAAAATATGTTGGTACTGCACTCTCATGCTGCAAAAATTTTAGATCCGTTACTTGGCAACTATACTAAGAACAAAACATTGTTTAATTTTTGGAATGCGATTAAAGATTATATGTTAGTATGGCGCTAGGTAGAGAAATTTATCCTCAATTTCACTACGTAGCCTACATAACTGAAAAATGTTGATTTTTTTAGTTGTTTTGGTATTGTATTGGGGGTGCGATATTATGTCATGGACCTAATCAAAAAAAATATTTTTTGTGTTGACCACATAACATTTTTACTGTCCCCAATAAAGTTTTGCAGTGACTACAAACTTTTTGCTAACCACTACAAAATTATTTCGTAAGGTTCATTTTGATAAATCATTTTGTAGGCACCACAAAACAGTTATTTCTCTGTGGTGATATTAGGATTTACAGTTCAGGTACGTTTGCCACTTGGCGTGTGATACCTTGGTCTCTGGTTCGCTACATATTTACTTACGACTATTTACTGTTAGCTTGTTTGCTTGTTTTCAATTTCGTGCGATAATATGACTGAAACAGATGTTTAGGTCGTTAATGACAGTTTCAGAAACATTTTGCAAAATATACTGTTTCACTTAATGTTTGTGTACCCCGTTCTGCCCCTTTAACATGTTTTTCATCCCTTCTTCCTTCAATATTTTTAAGATCATTTTGGGTCCACGCACAATTCAGCGATGTTTCATCGCAATAAGGTAAATGGTTTATGAACGCAATGTATACGAAACACTGCAAAGTTTTTACTGTCGTAATTGCGTACATAAAACAAATATTTCCTTTATTGGCAAACAGTAACTCGTATTTAAACAAGCACTTTCATTGCTCCAACAAAACTCTAATGTGACAATAAAGCGTCTTTAGAGTTTATGAATAAAATAATTTGTAACTGAGGCAATATTTTTAAAATAAGGATTACTGATCTAACCGTTGTTACTCTCAAATTTTGGGTGGTATATTTGGTGAATCGCCTGATTTTCAACAAAAAAAAAAGACAACTACCAAGTTCCTTTTAGGGGATTTTAACTGGCCCGCGTGCACGACCAGGAAATGACACAACCCCAATCAATATTTACAGGAGCTTACAATGCCGTTTATTGCTGTGTCGCGAAGTGAGTAATCTGCACATTGCTGGCTATAGCTCTGGTAATTCTCTCTAGAAAAGCGAGCACGAGGTAAAAAAAAGTAATTTCGGATGAAGTAATTGTATTCGCTGCTAGAGCTCAATGTATCGCGGACTATAAAAGCTGCCTTTCAAGCGTGGGTTGACACGTCCGCTGAAATGAACATTTTTTCCGAAATCCGTAAAGCGAAGAATGAGTTCCGTACTTGTTTTCAGTTTAATATACCTTAAATATACATTTCACTTGACGCAGTCAAACAATGAGGCATTTGTTAACACATTCAGAAAGAAAACCGTGTAACATAAGGACAAAACATACGTTGAAATTGTCTGTAAAATAAATATTATTTATCCTTTCTAAAATAATGAGGTAGTAAATATACCTATTTTATTATTACGTTGTATGTTAACTTTTTAGTGAGGCCGCAGTGTGTGTTAACAGTGTTTATTAATATGTAGGGCTTAGATACAATACAATAACAAGATAGATTAGTAGATATAATGGTAAATCGCGAAAAAAAGTTTGTACCAACAAACCCTTGAAAACACTGTAGCTTCTAGCAACACGTATAGTTGCGTGATAAATTTCTGACACAACGTAGCTGCCTGTAAATCTATAATAGGCATCAAATATGACAATAACGGGATTCTCATTGGCTCAGTCAAATAGGGCAACAGCTCTACATACAAGCGAAAACCAGTCATCTTCTGGTAAGCTGAACGTGCGTTAAAACCCGGCAAAAAGTCAAGTTTTCCCGCGATAAACACGTATCTTTGATGATTTTAATCTAACGTCGACATAACACTTAGTATGTCTATTCAATTTTATGAGTTTATTTAGCAAATACATATTTTAACAGTAGGACTTCACATTGAAGCAGAAAAACCTGTTTTATCTTAAGGTGGCCGCCTGCCAGTGTCGCTGAGTTGCCTGCAGAGCTTCGACCGTTACAATATTATTCGAAAAGTACTCAACGCCGATGAGCTATAACTGATATAGAATTAAAAAACATTACACATGTGTATACTCATTTTAAGTCCATCACTCATAGAACGGGACAAGAAATTTCGCGAAAAATTTTTTGCCTCACTTTGTTTTTGTGTCTCGCGTGGACACCTGCAGATCTGCTATGCGGTCAGAGATTGGATGTCGTAACACCCAACGAGTGCAGGTTAAACCAGCAAATCACAGATGTGATGTAACGCAGTTATTAGTGTACTGATTGGCACAGTCAAATGAATAACGACTCTGCACAAAAACTATGTGTCAATAGCCGTGAAGTTGAGCTGCAGGTACGCCCGTAAGGCAATGAAACAAAGTGGGGCAAAAATCTTTTCACCAAAAATTCCTGTCCCTAGTGATAAACAACGACCCGATAATAAAAGTGGCTCGCGTGTAGAGGAGTCGTGAATCCATCAACTCCTCAAACATGTTCCTACAACTTGTGCATATCAACTGCTAGTAATAATCCCATGCGTTGTTTTTGTAACATAAAGTAAATTGACTTGGGGTCTGGTTGAGTTAAAACACATAACATATCACGGGTAGACTTAGAAATTAATACATCAATATTATACTCCCCCACTTGACATCGCGCGTCATGCGCGTCAGCTGGGTATATTTTTATTTGAAAACTATTCATAAAACACGGACGTACAAAATGATGCATGGTAGTTTTAATTAAAGACAAAACATGAGTTTTAGATTTTTCTTATTTTCAAGTTTCGTCAGGTGATGTGAAACTATCAAAACACCCATGTGCGTAATTAATGCATTTCAATTCCCGAGTTAACCCCTTTTTAATGAAGTCATGGTTCCGTATTGATGTGTGTTCACATTCATATCCGCACGTTTACTATTTTTAACTGTAATTGCAGGTTGAATATTCCAGACAATCATTAATTTTGTGAAAATGTTTCTGTACAACATTTTCTGATAATTGCAGAAGCAATGATTTACAAGTACTTAATGTAGCATTCAATAAATCGTGGAGTGGCCAGTTTGGTTTCAATGAGTATTAAACTCCACATAACTATCTCTCTAGTAGCGCCAGTGGGATAATATTTCACGCGTTGTAAATATCAGAGAGTATGACTGCAAATTTTACCAGAACTACAGAAACCAGACATAACCAGATTCCTCGTTTGTCCCGAGAAAACTTCTTTGAAAATTGTGCTATAGTTATCCATAGAAATATAATAACAATTTATTAAAGCGTTTTAATAAAAAAAACATTTCCTTTTGGTGAATATTATGGAACTGAAAAGTTCAAGTATAATTTTAAGATTAAGATACGTATAGGACCTGGCAACGATTGAAGTTGAGTCAAAATTCATTAGGCACAACTCTTGACTGATTAATGACTGACGTAACTCCAAATAAACGAGAGCCAAATTCGTCTTATTTAATCTGTAACAAAACTGGCTGCCTGCTGAGGACCATTATGATCAAGACAGCAAAATTTGATGGATTTTAGCCTGTAATATATTGAAATTTCGAAATTGTCCTCTCGCTAGCTACCATGACATCTAAATACACAAAAATGGTTTTAAATAAATCGTTTCTACCCATCTTAACGATATCCTAACTAACCTCATGTGCTCCACCAACCATTTTGTTTTTTAACTCCCGACACAAAAAGAGGGGTGTTATGTAAGTTTGACGTGTCTGTGTGTCTGTGTATCTGGCTGTGGCATTGTAGCTCCTAAACGAATGAACCGATTTTGATGCGTTTTTTTTTTCGTTGTGCTAAGCTATGGTTCAAGGAAATATGTTCAGCATTTTAAAGATAATGAGCTCTTTTCTAGTTTTTAACTATTTATTCCAGGAGGTATTGCTTAGCAACGATGCACTGAATGTAGCTACATACTCATTGTTTTCATTTTCATTGTAAAGGATGAGTCCTAGATATTTTTGAGTGAATGTGAGCAATTCTATTTGTCCGATCGATTTGAAATTTAGTATCCTGTGAGTTGGGGGTTTTATAAAATATTTTAAATATTTGCGAGTTATTATTAGATTCGTAGTCACCTTCTAGGAAGCTTGATTATTCGCGTGGTTACTGAATTCTTCACAACCAGACTTCCAACAGGAGAGATCATAGCTATAGCTCTACACATCGTTTACTTCATGAGTCGCCTGATAGAGATCGTTGATGTTGGGTGTAGTCCATCTCTGCTTCCGAGCCTCGCTGCTAGAAGAGCTAGCTCATAAGGTGATTTTTATACTGCTCGTAAGGACGTATCACATTCCCAATACCAGGACAAATTTCTCTGAGTTGAATATTCTCTGAGCCAACGCCACTATATCCGTATCGTCGGAGACGTTGCCCTCACATTGGAGCATCTAATGTAGCGTAATTTCAATATGGATGTACTTTAAAAATTGTAAGTATTCGTACTTAAATGTTTTTAAAATTAGTAATTAGCTTTTCTTCTCTATTTCCAGCCGCATTCTTCGCTTTGCTATCTAGGTATAAAAGGAATATTTCACCATATTTCACCACCATTTTTGAAGGACCTCAGATATTCCTTCCCTACGTAAAACTTGACATACCTATTTACACTTCCTAAGGAGTTATGTATATTTTTTAATCGGAACTCTGCAGAATATAGTAACATTCTCATAAGATTTCTGCACTTATGTTAATTAAAAATGCTTGAAAATAAAAATGTTTCACCATGTGTAGTAGTTTTTTACGTTTTTTAATGTGCGCTTTTCACAATACTATCAAACTTATAGAAGAACTGGAAAAAATGTATACTCTTGCATTTGTACCAGACTTATGTATTTTGCTGTAGACAACATACTATATTGTACTGCCGCGATTACGTCACTTAACCAAGCCTCTAGAAATTTGACTATTTTACTATTTTGACCTCGAAATTGGCTAATTTTTCTTTTGTATGGAACTACGTTTATTTTTCAGACCTTCTGCTTTGTGTGGGAGTGCGGATTATTCTCACGTGTGTGACGTATACTATCATAACAAACTGGAACAAATCCAACCTGACATTATTCTGGCATACTAAATTGTTATACCCCATTTTATTAGATAGCTAACCTTATTAAGTTTACATAATATGAAATACGCAATATTTCCTTACGTAATTTGCTTTTGCCTAATATTTCCATCAGTAATCACAATGTTTGTGAAAAATCAGCTAAGATTTCTGTAACTTATAAAGTAGAAAATATTTAATGTTAAATGAAAACAATGCAAACAGGCAAGGCCTAACATTGTTTACTTAGCCTAAACGTCACTTGCCTAGAAAAATTATTGGAACCTAAACTAGTGGCAAAATTAATAAAACTTTACCAAGGCTTCGATAATGAGCAAAATACGAACTACATATTTTCCCTTGTAGTACATGAATTTTTGCACTCTATTTTTTACAGGAACGTAGGTTTATAATAAAAAAATATTTTAATGGATGATTATATTTTAGTACTTCATAACACATTTTTTTCAATAGTATATTCTAGGTGTTTCGAAATTTAACCTACAATTTTTGACACGACAAGATAATGAGGTAACTGAGGATTTAAAATCTGCGTACGAAAACATAACATGCCACACTGCTGTGTCTGCAAGCAACCAATGAACACCTGCTATCTGATCAAGTTTTCTGCTGTGATACAAGTATATTCTACAGGTAAGCCAACCTGCTGATAGTTTTGTTGCAGTACGCAGGTCTTCATATACGTAGGCAGTCAAATTATCAGACTGAAAGAAAAATTAGGGGCAATATTATTTTTAAAATTCAAAAACCAAAGTAATTCAAATAATTTTCAATGGCAGTGATTTATAAAATAAATACTATCACAATATAATTGTAGTAGAAAGTATTATTCCGTATTAAATTTTTAACATTAAATGACGTAAAAATGGTGACACATTTACACAGTATTATCTTAATTAATAAACACGATTTAGTTTTACTAATATTACCCTAAAGGCCAATAGAAGATGTTGGAAAAAAATTATAGAATATGTTTGTTTGTAGCATTAGTAGTGGAACATTGTAGGTAGACGAAATAATTTGGATATTTCCTCTTCATACATATTTGACGACTGTTGTAAAAAATTCAGTTGTTTATTCCAAATGATATAAAAACTATTTAGACAAATGTAATTGAACGTAGAGTTCTCCTGGATAATTTTATGCCGCAGTTTCATTCGGTTTTATATCAGATATTTGGCTCACAGTGGCATTATTTATTTTGTAAATCATCATTAGGAATTATATTGCCACATAATTTTTTCCATATTTTCACGAAATTTTCAAGTGTGTATCCTGAATTCGAAAAAAAAAAAAAAAATGAGGTTTGTCTGATTGACAGAGCACGGCAGGAACTCTACTGAGCAGAAATCTCCGGTCAAAATCCGCAGGGATGCCAACATGCACTTGGAAATGAGAACATAAGTAATTCACGGGGTGGTTTTGCGGCACATTCCCTAAGTGCTTAAAAACCAATACGCTTCGGCCGACGCACCGTCCGGTCTGACCGGACACCGAAGCGAGCGGCAAATTGAGTTATGAATGTTTAAAACGTTAATTTGGTTACGCCCCGGAGAAGAGGCCGTGAAAACAGATGCTTTCCTGTATTTTTTTTTTTTTTTTTTTTTTTTGCGTGTGTACACAGGTTGGGAAGCACCGCTACCTTCGCATAGAATGTTCCACGCGATAAATCTTTTCTTGGTCAACACTATTTGCGTGTTTGCCTGTTTTCCGCGACATGAGCAAAGCGTATGGCTGATTCATGCGGGATAATTTTGGCAGCACAAATGCGTTGCTTAGTTTTTAAAATTACAGAATTCCATCCGTATTCAGAAAACTTCTCAGCTACCACCACAAGGAAGGGGCGGACCAACTCTGGATACTTCAGAGTGATAGTCGCCATCTTGAATTTTTGTATTTTGTGACATAACTTTTCTTCTGGGTAAATGTAGGCAATTTTAACCCAACTACAGGATTGAATACATATTAAGGACATTTTAATTTAGACATAATATATCTTTTTTTGCCGTTACTGGTTTTACAGAACGAATTGCAGTTAGAAAATTCTTACTACATTCTTAACCGAAATTCCATTTGTAACAACAGTAATGAAAAATAAAGACTTATCGTGTCTAAAATTATACCAATATGTATTCTATCCTGTAGTTATGTTAAAGTTCCATTAATTTAGCCAGAAGAAAAAGTTATGACACAATATATAAAAATTGAAGATGGTGACTATAACGCTCATTCTTAAAACATAGCTATACTCCCACATCTCAAGTCCAATGGTTGAGTTTTTTTGGAGAGGAGGGGGGAGGGAGTGGAGGCACCACCGGAAAAAAAATTTGTGGTTAAGGGGTAAAATAGTGCTGTTAAAGGAATTAATAATTTTTTAGAATAAATTATGTTTTAAAAATAAAAACCTTTGTGCTGATGTAAAATAAGTAAATTTTTAAGCATCTGCTTCCATATCGTTGCAAAAAAAAAATACTGTACTGTTATTGTTGTGTTGTCTTTCATAAATTTCTAAGAAAATTACGAAGTAATATTTTAAATATTTTACTTGGTACGTATTTGGTTTTATATTTTTAGAGCCGTATCAGGATAGTCCACGGCCCCTATGACGTCCCATTCCTTCTGGGTCCACCCCTGCCACAGGGAGATATGCACGTGCCGCTGTCATGCACTCTTCATCTGGGTGAGTGAAAATTCACTCATTCACGCCGATGAATGGAGCAGTTTCAACACATTTGAATCAGTGAGAAACCACCGAAAAATCTGTGACTATTCACTGACTCCGATAAATTAGTGAATATTCACATATTTTCCGGTAATGTTTCACTGATTCACTACGTGAAAACTGTTCATTGAAAACAACGGGAAACAACTGTGAATATTCACTGATTCACTTATGAAATGTTGGTACTCTTAAAATAAATCAGTGAAAATTCACTAATTAAACGGTAACTATTTTCACTTTTTCCTAGGGGTGCGGTGTCCTAGGGGTCAGACCTCTCGCCTCCCACCAAGGCAATCTGGGTTCGATTCCCGGCGGGATCCATGTGGTATTCGTGCCGGACGATGCCGCTGGTCGGCGGGTTTTCTCGGGGATCTCCCGTTTCCCCGCCCATTCATTCCGGCGCTGCTCCATACCTCCACCAGCGTTAAAGACCTAGATGTTGAACGCTGAACAAAATATCTCACTCACTCGCATTCACTTTTTCCAATTGTTGAAATTGCTCCATCCATCAGCGTGAATCAATGAATATTCACTAACTCAGATTTAGAGTGTGGAAAACAGTACCGCTTTCAGGCGAGGAACTCGTATATTTCCCGGCGTTTTTCATTTTAAGAAATATTGTTCCTTATCTTCTCAAGGGAACGTCGACTGTATTGTGCTGTTTTATCAGTTTTATGCTATTTTCATTTGTATTTTTAGGCACGTGATTTTTTTTTTTAATTTATAGTATGAAATATATTTACCTTTATTAGCACCTAGCGACCCTGGTAGCACTTATTATCTGTAGCCAAGAATTGAAGTATATAAATTAACACGCGTACACTTCCAAGTCTTGATCATACTTAATTGATTACTTTATTATTAACTGTTATTATCAATAATTTGTTAATGTGTAGGGAAAATATGACACAAAAACTGCAAAACGCCAAAAAATAATTATGTTTATCTGATCGCTACCAAACTTCACATGCTCATCCGCTGGGCTAATCTGTAGATTGCCTGACAATTGCATCAAAATTGCTCCAGCCGTTTTGGAGTCCATAGGGAACATACATAGAGAAATCGACTTTATGTACATAGAGTTAAGGATATTATGGTTGTTTTATTTCATGACTTTTTCCTCTGCTTGCTGTACTACACCGAATAAAAAGCTTATTAATCACCACAAAATATTTTGTCATTTTGGACATCATAAAATTTTTTTTTTGTGGTGACCATAGAAATTTCTGCTACCCTCAATAAAGTTTTGCAGTAACTCCAAAAAAAAAAAATTTGTGACAACTACAAAATACTTTGGTGGGGTCCATATTGACAAAATATTTTGTGGCCATCACAAAACTGTTATCTTTTCTGTGTACATTCTATTTCAGGTCTCTCAGTCCAGACAAGCGACCACAGCCAGCATCTCGCCACCGTGACAACACTATCACCTTGTCTTACAAGCCACAGAAAATACCGTGCATGCTTGAAGCCACGTTTCTCACAGTGCCCGTGTTCTGGTGTCCTGGCGTCCTTGCAGCGCCCAAGACTCGTAAATTTAGCCCGCGTATGCTGCAGTCAACTGCTTGTACATAATAAAAAAAACTTTTTCCTGTTTTTCTTTCTATTGCTTTCACGCCGTGTTCAGCTCGTTTCTGCGCCCTCGTTGGCCGTTTTGAACATCGACGCGTGATCTAGCTTCTGCGCTATGAACCGTCTTAGCATCTACCGCATTCGCCCGTTAATTCGGCGCACTTTATTACCTTTACTTGAAGAGACGTTGCGTGCTTTACAAACTTGGGAAGGATCTGTAACCCGAGTCCACTAAATCACTACCAGAGAGCAGGCATGTATAGTTTCGTCATTAAGGGCAATGGTTCGAGTTTCTTCGCTTTTAACGACAATTAATTTTTAAAAACATAAATGGGAGCCGATATCGTAAAATCGCTTCGTAACTATGTTATGTCTGATTTAAACTGCGTTCTATAATTTTGTTGAGTCAGAAGACTGCAAAATAGTTGCTAATTAGTTAATTAACGAAATTTCCTTTCAATCGGTAAATTTGCTATACTCATCATACAGTTTGTCTTGAAAAATTACATTGCATAGAAAATCCATTTGCAAAAAAGTTACGAAGCAATTTTACGATATCGACTCTCGAATGGATTTTAAAAAATAATTCTCTCGAAAGCCGAGAAACTTGGCCCTAGCCCTTAAGTGACCAACGTATCAAATGTAATATCACAATGTTTAACATATTTCTGGTACTGAATTTCAAAGCCTTAGTACCACGATATAGTGTAGGTTTATGATATTTGGGTAGTAGGCACCTGTTGATTAATTCAGTCTAGGTCAAGATTTATAACCATGCACATGTTGTGCAATTATAATTAGCTCTCCAATTAATCAAACAATAAATGAAACACCTTGAGATATAAAAAAATTACAACAGATATAGAAAAAATCCCGAGATATAAGAGGACGATGATCGACAGATGTTTAAATAACGTACTTTAGGCTATTTGTCATTAGACTGGCTTCTAGCAAAAAAAAAAAAATTAACTTCTCCAGGCTGTAATTAAAATGCATATTACAAACGGGATAACTTGTATTTTCCAGTCCTCGTATAGAAAGCCGGAATGCTCTATGATAGAACCACATACGTATAGCTAAGTTGCTTTAATGTGGCCGCCTGCCAAAACCAGAGAGAGTTGCATAGAGACTTAACCTATCCAAGTTAACTCGAAAACTACTAGACGTTCGTGAGCGATAGCTGCTCAAATATAACATTCAATGTACGTTCAGCTCGTGTATACCTATCCACGAGCTAAGAACTCGTTGCAGTGTGTCGGTAAATACGTTTATTTACGAAACAATTTCGCATGTGCCCGTAGTGCCAATGTACGAAAAGAGTGAGTGAGATATATTGGTAAGCGCCGGTGAGGGGTGACACGGTGTGAGTGTGCAGAAGCGCTAGAATGATAAGGGCGGATGAAACGGGATATCCTCGAGAAAACCAGCCGACCAACTGCATCGTCCGTCACGATTCCCACGTGGAAAAATCCGGGTACCGGCAGGTCGATTATGGATCTTTTCGTATAAGGCGTCATAACTATAACGCGTCACAGGCAAGACTTGCACCGTATGACGCTGAACGAAAAAATCGATTATGTTTCTCCTCGTCATAAGCTCCTCGCCGTGCGTAAGGCGTCTTAACTTTACGCAAAATAATATGAAGTTGGTACGCCTGACGCTTAGAAACTCGTGTCGACTACAAGAGTTGTTATATTTTCTTTTTGCTAATTAACAAATTTCAATGCTTCAGATCGTTAAATTGGTTTATAAATAGTAACGTTTGCTCGTGTTACGATGGAAACTAAATACCACACTCTTAAAAAGAAAGGTAACTTAACCTTATTAATAAACAGGAATATTCCTTTACTTGTATGGATAATTGACGTATTATTACATAAAATAAAAAAACCTCAATTTACTGTCACATTGCACAAATATGTTGAAAAAATACTGCAAGACGTACACAGATTTAGTTCGTCCTTGTGGACAATAGTTTAAAATAGATTGAAATTTCTCTGTCCATACGGTGTCGATAGCCGCGTGGTTAACGTTTAGGCCTGCTAACTTTAAGTTTTGTAGTTCGAGTGCTACTGCAGCCGAAAATTTTAACATTATTATTCATATTTCGTATTCTGTGTACAATAACAATAATAAAGATTTCTAAAATGCGAATGAAGGTATATTTTAAATAAGGAATTTTTCCTTCTATGTGAATGTAATTTTCTTCCCTTATATGAAAGTCGATTTAGCCTAAATTTTGTGAGTGTGGATATAATAATAAGAATATATTTTATTGCGCAGTGTACCGTTTCTCAGAAAGGCAATTCACTTGTACATTTGTGATGGGTGGCATAAAATAGAGTTCGAGCAAAATTCCTGAATCTCCTGCATATTTTGTGCATTTATATTTTAATGTAAGAAATTAGTGTACTAATATGCTGAAGCTCTTAAAATTATGCTTTACATACCGTTTTCTATATAATGTGAACATGCCCACGAGATACGTAGCCGAACTGAGATCAACCAAATGTAGCAACAATTACATATGTTCATATTTTACTTCACTGAAATATACATAGGTAACTTACATATTGTGTTCATTGTATGAGCGAATCTTTTTGAAAAAAGTCAGTGGTGGCGAGCTCTTATCTATAATTTTTTTCTGCAAGTTGTTGGATGGAGGGGTGAGTTTAAAATTTTAATAATTAAGTTTAAAAAGCATTGGCTTTAATATACTGTTTTGATGTTATTAAAAGTGATTAATTTTTCTAACTTTGGTCACAATAATACTTACTCACTTGTTTGTATATACTGCACTGGTATTCAAATGTGTAGGCCTACCTATAATATTTAAAAACTGCAGGGATTTCTGAAGAGGATATAATTGTACACAACACTGCCGCATACTGACCGCACGCTTGAGTGGACAGTAAATGTATGTGACAAATGTGTGGCAAAAAAGGTAAATGTGACTGTTTTTGGGATTAAAGAAATTGTTATCGTACTAGATATTACACAGATCCTTATTAATAATGATAAAATTGTTTGCTAAATTTCTGCGCATTGATTCGAGCCGACATTTCTTGCGTAACAGTTCTGCACGGAACCACTCGTACATAGCAAACTAACTGTACCGATAGTATTTTTAAAATGTTTTATAATTTAAAGTGGTTAATATATTTAATGTAAAGGAAATAAATAATTCCCTTTCAACTTAGGAAATAATACCATAACGTCCCAGAAAATTTGCTGTTTATACACTGTAGCAAAGTGATTATAAGCTATCCTAACCTCTCAGTGGTTAGGACAAATGTGAGGCCACTCAATCCTCCTATGTTATCTATTCTTGTGTTTTCACGTAAGTTTATACACAATATTACTTCAATAAGTTGTGAAATGACTACGTTTAATGAACGTATGTTCCGTTTATTGTCAGTTATGATGTAACACCTTAACTGAGGCACGCGTTTTTGGGCGCCTTAGCTGAGACTCTGTTAAGACGCTGTCGTCTTAATCTTGGCGCGTCATAATATATCGGTGGTCGCGTTTTACTGTCTGACGTCTTACCCAAGTC
>PNEQ01108104.1:0-16163 GCA_003012365.1 Medauroidea extradentata
ACCTCTCTACTCACCACTCTCTTCCTAGTAAACTTCACCAACTTGGTTTTACACACATTAACCTTCATTCTGTTCTCCTCCAAGACCACAACCTATTAATATCCTCTTGCAAGTTGTTTCCACTGCCCACCTCTGTAAACAGTCTTATTTTACCTTCAATCCTGGTAGACGGCAGAGGGTCCCCTGAGAAAGTCCTCAAGTCAGTTAACCAACCATGAGGAACTTTGTCAAAGTCCTTCTCGAAGTCTATTAAACAGGCATACACCTGCTTCTCCTCATCAACTGCCTGAAACAGATCCTCTAACAAACCTGCCAACTGTTTATATCCTCAACTAGTTTTTAATTCTTAATATGTCCGTCAATGTGCTCCATTCCAGTTCCTTCATCATTACAGATAGTGTATAGTTACCTTATTCCTCTCTACGCAGCCCCTGCGTACTCTACCACATATATTCAACATTTTGCTGAGCTTCTTTGCACCTTCACTTCCACATACAGATCACAATCTGCTGCCACATGTTCCAGTATTGGCTGTACCAACATGCAGTACCATAAAACTGGGTGAATAGGAACAACATTAAAAACAAGTTCCTAGCTAACATTTTTTTCTCCAATAAAATTTGCTATAATTTAAGTTCTGTTCATGAATGGTTTTAACTTGCCTATCTAAAAAAATTAATTTATAAAACATAGTTAATACCTAACATTTTGCTCTGAAGTGGTTTCTAATTCACCCTTTTTACAGTACAATTTTTTCTTTACCTCACAGTTCAGCACCTACTTTGCAGCACAACCGTAGCTACATACACTTGTGTGTTCACTGTTACTAACTCAACCCGTCAAATCCAATACTTCTACTTACAAAGAATAGACTGTTTACCCTACTCAGTTTTCCTCCGCACACTATAAATATCTACAAAGCTGCAAAAATATAAGTTCTTGTGTAACTTTTCAACTAAGTGTATGGAAGTTACAAAGTTGAAAGTCTGAAATCTACAACAAATTGTAGGTCAATAAAAAAATTAGCCAAACATTGACCTCAAGTTTCCAATTTTACCCTTACAGCAGTATTGCACTTACCTGTTATTTTGTTACTGTCACAAAAAGAAAAAAATTACCATACCTGCACTCACCAAATAGACAGCTGTACTCAAAAGGTGTGAACAGTAAAACTAGGTACTGTATGTGTTCCAGTGAGCGTCTACGTGGATCATTGAATAATAAATTAAATTAAAGATTGCAACATTTTTTTTAGGCATTAACTTACATGTTAGGATTATTGAACTT
Source organism: Medauroidea extradentata (assembly GCA_003012365.1). Classification (NCBI taxonomy): domain Eukaryota; kingdom Metazoa; phylum Arthropoda; class Insecta; order Phasmatodea; family Phasmatidae; genus Medauroidea; species Medauroidea extradentata. The sequence goes on from PNEQ01108104.1 coordinate 1,288, forward strand.
AATGGTTTGAAAATGAGTTACATTTATTTTAATTAACATGTGTGTATGACTCATAAACAGTTTACATTGTAATTCAAACTGAAGGATAACAGAACCTATTTCACATAGTAGCACAAGCATCAAATGTGCACCATATACCTAATAAATCTTGGCCTGACAGTTGACTGTTGCACTACACACTTGGCAATGATGATTTTTGATATTATTACTTTTATTGGAATGCTGCAATTATTTACTTTTGCGCACCTATACAAAGTGTGTACCAGTTTCACATTTCCTACGGATACAGTAAGCACCTCAATTTCAGACACACAAAAGTAAAATAAAATTGTAACGGTATTGCATTCTTGACTATGCACAAGTCATGCCTGTGATGAGGCAGCTATCAGTAGCCTAACGATCACATTGGGAACTTTTCTCAAACCCAGTTTTTTTACTATTGTTTTTGCCTTAAAAAATAACACATTAATTTCACAATTGAGAGTGATAAATATTAAATAATTTATTGAAAAACAATTGTAAAAGTACAGTTCAGGCATACATATTAAAATCAGTCGCCCATATCAGAATATAAATAAACTTGCTGAAAATATTTGTGACGAAGTGAATAAGCAGTCCTCAATATTTTATGTTTATTTTACAACACTGTGACTTATGTTAAAATATAGCTAGAAAAACAGAAACATAATTTACTTTTAGATATTACAAATTTATTTATTCAGTAAAAACTACTACTAGGTAATGAAGTTAAAATCAAGTAAGTTAACTTATATATTTTTTCCAACAAGTCACTCATGAGTTTTGTATTCCTGTAACAAGTGGGGAAAATCCACCCTTCCAAATGAAGACTCATTCAATTAACACAAAACTTGGCTTGTATCTTCATGCAAATTAAAAAATAATTGGAGCATAAAGTTAGATAAACTAAGTACTGAGGCCTACTCATGTACTGGTACTGCACTTCGATGATAACTTATAAAGCAGTGGTACAAACACAGCCATCTTCACAATATTCCACTCACTCAACTAATCTTGTACAACTTCACAGAATCAGTCTGAGCACTTTGCACACAACCTTCTTTACCATATACTCTCACAATTCCACAACAACTGGTGACACGCCATCTTCAGGAAGCTGTAGTTCAGAACTAGCTGTTGACAGCAGTAGCACAACTGATGAGTCTCTGGTTACCATCCTCATACCTCTATGATGAGGTAATACTTGTTGTCTTGTAAACCAAATGGTACGCCGTAAGGATATAGGAAATTCTCTGACAGTGGTTTTCCTGAAACAGTTAAAATTTATCTTAGTAAAACAATACACAACATTGTTTTTGGAGGGGATACAAAAATAATATTTTTTCAGCTGACAAAGGTTGAGAACATATCAAACCACCTACCAATTCCCTACTTGACCTTTCAACCACCTTCACTTGCTCCTCCTAAAGCAAATTCCACTCCCTCACCAACCTAAGCATAGACTGCCTACCCGATCTGTTCTGCTGTGAACATTTTCGCTATTATTCCCTATTCTCCAACACTTTACAGGTTTGTTTCTTTTACCTATTGTTTGTGCAATTTTGTGTAGTGTAGTGCATTGCAGGTTTGTGCGGGGATGTGCAGCTACACAGTAATAAAATTTTCATGTATTCCTGTGCACACAAATGAAACAACCTGTCCGTGCATCTTCAATTGCGGGATTGTTTGAAATGGCTGTTACAAGAAAGTGAACACCTAAAAGTGAATAAATAGGTACACGCACTCCTGTATACTGTATTGTATATTTTGTAAAATATGTCAACTTATCGTGTAGGCATCTGAAAGATAGATACGAATAACCAAAAGAAATAAAAATACAAGCGACATGAACGTATCGTACTTCCTTGAATTTCTCTAAATACAAAAAATTTATAAAATATGGGGAACTTATTTTTTTTAATTATTTTTCTATTGATTTTATAATGGGTTATGTTACTCAAGAATATGGAATTTGCTTTATTTTAATTTATGAAAGATTCAGCGGTAGCCTAAATATCAAGCTTAGCTACTCATCAAGTACCAGCTAAACAACTGATTTTAGACATATAGTTTACTAATAAAAAATGTTTCTAGTGACATTCTAAGTAGGCCTACATAAAAACATTTTTTGTTAGCTTAGTTTAAGTTAGATTATGTTAGGTAACCTTACTTTACCTAACCTAATGTAAGGTTAGGTTACCTAACTTAACCTAATCTCACTTTAACCAATACTTACTTAAGCTGTATGTAAACTAACCTAATTTTTTTTACGTAGGACTACTTAGAACGACACTAGAAACATTTTTCATCAATAAACTATAAGTCTAAATTCAATAGTTTGGCCGGTACACTATGAATAGCTACTCTTGATATTTACCTTTGCAGAAGTCAAATACCTAACTAAAAAGAAAAAAAAGTACATGACTTACCTGATATAAAACTGCTGGTGCAAACTTTCGTAAGTAGGCTTCTTCAATTTGCTGGCACACTGGAAATTTTACGTTCAGTGTCTTCTTTTCAAAAGATATTTGCTTTTAAACACAAAGAAACTTATCGAAAATTTTGATTCCCGTCTCTATCACGTTTATTTTATGAAACACACAAGTATAAATTAAAGTGTAGCAGGTAAAAACACTTGTCACTTCTCACTTACACTAATCCATTACCACAGAATTATGTCGTTCTAGGTTACGATTTATGTAATTATCAGGTAAATTTAATTGATAGCTGCATAAAGCTCTCTCGTGCTAAAAGTTAAAAATGTTCCATAAAATGCCACAGCAATAATGTAAACATAACATAGCATACAAGTATATAAACATTGTATTGAATCATGGATGTATGAACAACCCTGTTCTGGTATCGTGGCACAGTTTTATTCCATAGAACCTTTCACAGCTGCTTCCATGGAGGCTAGGAAACAAGAACTTGCGCAAGAGCTTGTACAGGTCATTCCATCGTTGCACACGGGCTTTACCTCTATGTGTTTACTAATTTAATGTTCCGATATTTTCTATTTACTGACAGTGATAATATTTTGCTGAATACTGACGCTGTTCCCTTATTGTTCACGGACACTGGCGAACTGTGAGTGATATCAGTGAAATCAGTAAATAACGGAAGGTGGCCTGAATCAGTGAAATCAGCAGTAACGGAACGCGGCCTCTTTTTGGGAAGCGTAGCGCAAGGAGTATGTAAGGGTTTATAAGAGATGGCACTGCCAGGTTAACCCGCCGTCTTTAATTTACGGCCCGATCATCAGTCGTAAAAACATTTTAAAGCGAAACGAAACACAGGTCATGACGCCACATATAACTGGTACAATAAAAACCTAGTCCTAGGCAAAATAAAATGCACCTGGACCTTTAAAAGTAAAAGGTCTAACTAAAACAAACCATTTTGTACGATAAATCTTGACGAATCGCAACCACGCGACGAGCATGCACACGAGTGATAATAGTAACGGAAAATGGCGGCGTATCCTTACACGATCCTCGGGTGTACCACTACAAAAAATTTTCAAGACTCTCAATATACATCAACATTCTTTAAACAGTTTTTACAACAAAATAAAAGATTTATTTCGTGTAGATTCCGACATTAACACTGTAATGTATGGTAACTGCCTACAAATATTATTTCTGTTAATATATTACAATATCGTGCAGTGATGTTTGTAATTTTGTATATTGGTACACACGCAATCGTTTACATAAAATAAGAGCTGCGTAGACCCTGTCACCCCCATGGCGTAGCGTGATGTTATGAATTTATGATTTATGTTTAATAGTTGACGTACGTAGCTCGACGTTCGGAAAATGAATACGTGTAATTTATGGTCTTGTGTGAAAACGTGAGATTGTAATTGTACTTCTGCTCTTTAGTTGGTAAGATTGTACACAATTTTTTTTTTACTGTAACTTTTAGATTTGATTTTGAGCTGGTTTTACGCGACGCAATTTATTTCTCACGCAGCTTCTTGCGCGCAATCGCTCGTGCAATAATTGCATGATATCTCTCATAGTCTATTTTACACAGCGCAATTTCCCCGCACAATATGCGTGCAATTTGTTTTCTTCCCGCCAAAGTTTAGAAGAAATGGATAACCTCAAAGCACAACATGTACACTTGCAGTGATGGAAGTATTATCTGACGAAGATTAAAATAATTGTATACCATATAGGAACTTGTTTTTTTCTCTTTAGTGGTACGGTAGTCTTTTTTCACGGACATCCGATACAGTGCCGGGTGCCGGCCACCGCCTTTAATACATCTTCGCACAAATGTTTGTTGTGATAATTCGGTGATTTTGTGTAATTGTGGGCTGGAAATGTTTTGTATTCGTCTAAAAACTGCAAAAAAAAACACTCTAGTGTCGATTCTATGTTTGTGTGATGTTTGTTGTTTTTGTTTATAATAACAACTACGAGCATAAATGTACTCCAGAGAATGGCCAGTCACATTGCTTGTTTCACGCAACTTGCATCGAAATTTAGAGTATGTTCTACTTGTAGAAATTGCACCGCCGCTTGTATTGCATGTGAGGTTTCGTGAATTGTGTCTCTGAAGCTGGAATCACACAACACAATTTACAGATTGCGCATCTCATTGTATGCTATCAGCTGTGCAATAATTACAATGAAATCTCTCTCATTCACTTCATGTCCACCTTCTACATGGCACAATTCACAATGCAATATACATGCAATTCTTTCCTTTCCTGCCAAAACTATAGTTTGTTTCCTAGACCTATCGTATTAAATTAGAATTATTTTAAAAACATATCAATGAGTAAATTGTGTAATGGATGTGAGGACGAGGAAAGTGAGAGCCTTACATACATTGGCAGCCACAGGCACTATCGTGCAAATGTCTATTATGATAGGCGATTTTGTTTTGTACAGCACTGGGTATTTCTTGTATTCCTCCAAAAACCGAAACACACTTGCATCACCACTCCATTTTTTGTTTATGTGTACAGTAAAGCCAAAGGAAACTCTACTTGAAAATGCAAATAACATATCTTGTTTCACACAATTTGCAAGGCATTACACAGAAATATAGAGCTTGTTCTATGCTCTTAAATTGCATCATCGCTTGCATTGCAGGTGATATTCTGAGAATTTTGTGTCTGACACGCAATGCAATTTTAGCAGATTACACGTAAAGTGTGTGTTTATTGCGTTATGTGATATCAACTTGAGCTCAAATGCAATATTAGCATATTGCGTGGAAATTGTACGTACATTGTGTCGCGTAAAACCAGCAGCTTAAGCTAAACGCAGACTACTTTCTTGTAGGGGAACCTGGGGAGCATTGACCATAAGGGAGGTTTGACCCACCATCGAATTAAATATGAAGGAGAGTATTTTCTTCTCTTTGGGATATTATGTTATGTTCTTGTAGTTATGTTGGTAGCACTACAGAAATTTGGCGGGAAAACATTGTTTACTGGTATAGCTGCTGCAGTTAGAAGACATCTTCACTTTCCATGTAAGTTTCCACAAATATACGTAAGACAGTATCATTAGACAGCCTTAAGATGACAGTTCATTAGTGACTCATGTTGTTGCATGAAATATTATCTAAAATTAGATTTATTACATTTCTTTAAAATCATTTAAGTTAATATGTTTTATTGAATTTTAGAAACAAAATCTACACTAAGAGAGGCTTGACCATAAGCAAGTGTGGGAGGCTTGACCATATGGTCAAGCCTCTCTTACATATTTTTTTTTATTTAGTACCTATATAAAAATTAATATTGTTGAGGTTATGTGGTTTCCTAACCTAATACTGTTCATGTTTAATGGGTAGAAGTTATATGTGTGTGTGTGTGTGTGTGCGCACGTGCACGTGTGTGTGCATGTGTGTGTGCATGTGTGTGTGCACGTGTGTGTGTGCATGTGTGTGTGCACGTGTGTGTGTGCATGTGTGTGTGTGTGCACGTATGTGTGCATGTGTGTGTGTGTGCATGTGTGTGTGCACGTGTGTGTGTGTGCACGTATGTGTGCATGTGTGTGTGCACGTGCGTGCGCGTGTATATATACTTGGCAGCTAGAAAACACCAAATTTAAGGTAGTGGCCAGGGCCTATAATATATTATGTGTGTGTGTATGTATGTACACACACACACACACCTATATATTTACTTTTGGCAACCAATTTCTTCCCTTTTCTTTCAGAATGCTGTTCTTTTGGAAGCCTAAAGAAGGAAGCGTTCTGAAGAAACATTCACCTGATAGAATGTGTTCTGCAGTGCTTTTTGTAGTAGAAGGCAACAGTATTTGTTCTGCATCAAAAAATTCAATTTGGATTGTAAGACTTTAGAGCGTTATGTTAAAAAGTTTAATTGCAGTGAAAACAAATATACAGTTAGCATGGAGCCTAACTACAAGACAGGCCAGCTGTTTAGTGATGAACTTGAAAACTTGCTATAGGAATATTTGATTGTATCTGCAAAGTTGCATTATGGTCTCACACCAAAAACATCCAGACAGTTTGTATTTTTGTTTGGTAAAGCAAATACAAGTCAAACTGCCTGATGCATGGTGGCAACCTATGACTGGTTGCGGGGGTTCGTGCACAGGCACAAGAACTTATCACTCAGGAGACGGGAAGCAACTAGTCTCAAGTCGTGGCTCGTGCTACCTCCTTTAATAAAACAAATGTGTCAGAGTTCTTTAAAAACTTGTGTGGAGTACTTCTCAAACACAAATTTGGCCCATACATAATGTAGATGAGACTAGTGTTAGCCATTTACACAAACCATGTAAAACCATAACATTGAAGGGAGAAAAACAAGTTTCGAGAGTTACACCTGGGGAACGAGGAACACTCACCACTGTATATTGTGCAGTTTCAGCAACGAGAGCCACATTCCCAACTTTCTTTGTTTTTCCACGAATTCGAATAACTGATGCCATGACGTGTGGTTCACCACCCTGTTGTGTTGCTGTTAGACATCCTAGTGGTTGGATGACAAGTGACAATTTTGAGGAATATTTGGATCACTTTATTAAGTTCAGCAAGTGTTCGGTTACGGATCTCGTGTTGTTAATACTGGACAATCATGATAGCCATATCACACCAATTTGCATTCAGAAATGTAAAGATAATAGTGTTACACTGCTTACGCTTCCACCACACACAAGTCGCAAATTACAGCCTCTTGATCACTCATTTTGGGCCATTTAAAAATCCTATAACCGGGCTGCAGACAACTTCATGGTAAACAATCCAGCACAACCCATGAAAATTTAAGATATTCCTGTTCTTATTGGATATGCCTTTCCTAAGGCATTTAACCTTGAGAATATCATGAAAGGATTTTCATGCACTGGCATTTCTCCATATAATCCTGACATATTTTCAGATTCAGATTTTGTTGGTGCTAATGTCACGGACGGACCTCATGCAAATTCCTGTAATAATGCTTATCTTCCTAGCACATCACTTAATGTGAGTTGTCCAATTCCAAAACTCGTCCACTTTCATTAAAACTGAGTAAATAGCAAAAACTGATTTTCTAGCCCATTTTTGGCATGGCCAAAGCAGTGTTTCAAAGTGTATCTGTTATTGAATAAGGCAAGTTTTAGAAACTATCGTCACGTCAACTTCAGTGCACTTTTAAAAGCTACATAAAACTGTTCAAAACTAATTTTTTTTCGGCGATGGACAAAACGAGATTTGTAACTGGACTACTCATGTGTCATCACAAGCTCCTTCTCTATCAGACACACACACTTAGTGCCTAATGTTATTAGTCCTCGCGAATTACACCCATTCCCAAAAGCTGGTCCAAGAAAGTCTGCACGATGTGGACGACGGCTCGGTTGCTCAAGAATTTTAACTTTCACGCCAGTTAAAAGGCAGAGTGAAGAGGAATTTTTACTACGACAAAACAACAAACAGAAGATACAATCGACTAACGACCAAAAAGCGCAAGTAGTAGTGAACAGGTCTAGAACGCTAGCAGAACTGATTGACAGTGAAGAGGAGGGGCTGGCTGCAAGTAGCAGTGAAGAAGAACCAGGGTTTAAGGAATGCAAAGCTGGGGATTTCGTATTAGTTAAATTCACTGCAAAGAGTACCATAAGTCACTATATTGGCAGAATAATGCCAAAAAAGGGTAGCTTCAAAAATGAATATGACATTAACTTTTTGCATCGAAAGGAGCCAAGTTATTGTTTTGTGTATCCACCCTTGGAGGACAGATGTTTAGTACAAGAGGGGGACATTGTAGCAAAGTTACAGCTACCTATGTCAAGTGGTGGTACAGAGCGTGGAGCTCTAAAGATCAATTTCAGTTTTGACTTTACCTCAGTCGCTAATCTCGGGTAGACATTTTTGTGAACAAGTGATTGCTATTGTGCAGAATTTAAATACAGTGTTAATCTGAATGTAGACTTTTCATAAACTCTGTTTACTACAGGAATATTTTTTATAAACATTGTTTGTAAAAGTGTGACTCAAAATGCAATGTTTCCTGCTTAATAAGTGTAGTGTAATTCAACCCGTTTAAGTAGTTTTCCTATTTAATAAGCAATATTTCTCTCTGTCCCAATACAAACGTCTTAACGTGGTTTTACTGTAGTTAGTATTGTAAAAATTGTCTGGTACGTATCATCCCAATGCTCGATTTTTAAAGCTCATGCATCACAAATACTTACTAAAACAATATAAACATAATCTAAATTGAATGTTTCCTGTGTAAACTATTATTGATTTCCTGTGTTGCAATAGGTCAAGCCTCCCTTATATGGGGAGGCTTGACCCACAGTACCATAATTACAAAATTATCTAATATATGCTGCATATTAAATTGTATCAAGATGACACCTTTATTCCTGTTCCTTATAAAATAAGTTAAGGAATCTATGTATTTGAACTTTCATGATAACATGATAAAATGTAAAAAAAATTAAAATATGCAAACATGGTCAAGACTCCCCAGGTTCCCCTACTAAAATAGTGGCAGTTTTTACGATTGCCATAAGAAATAACCGTACACTCTTTAGCGGTGCTTGCTGCGACATACTGTACCGCTACGTAGTTGCCCTAAAAACCGTAAGAGGGATATCAATCAGTCAATAATTTATTTGTCTTTAAGCCTGAAGGCAATTGGCAACATCAAAACATAATAAAAACACAAAAGTAATACAAAGCACAACTTACATAAAACGTAGATTAAAATTTTACAGTTAAAACAGAACTAGACAGTGACTCATCCACGGAATAAAATTGATTGAAGCTATCAATTTCTTGCTTTGTGTTTACGGTTGTTGTAGCACACACTTGGAGGGATCAGAAGAGATTGGTGAAAGTACTAAGAGTAATAGCTACTGTAAATATTAAGAATCACGAAGTTATTAATTGTGAACTGGCTAAACTATTGGTTTTAGACATATAGTTTATTGATGAAAAATGGTTTCTAGAGACGTTATAAGTGGTCCTGAATAGAAAATGTTTTGTTAGGTACTGTGTGAAAAAATTTGTGATTGTGAAATTACAGGTATTGTTAAACCAGGGGCCCCTATGAAGGAAGTTGTAAATGGTATTCATGAGGACAGTTGTAGTTTTAATAATAATAATGACACTGTAATATTAATGGGTGGATCAAATGATGTCAGTAAAAATGAAGGGCTGATGCAGTAAACAGCTTCAAACAAATTCTACTGATATTAACTCATACTAATGTCATTGTGCTGGAGACATGACCTAATATCCATGTCCTGTGTTAATACAGAGATCAAAAAGATAAATGGTGAAATAGCTACGTTGGTAAAGCATTTTCAAAGTGTTGCATTTGTTAGATGCAGCAATTTGAAAAGGAAAAACTTACTCAATATGGCTTACGTCTTAATGTAAGTGGAATAAAAGAACTAGCTTAAGAAATTAGTAAATTAGTCGAGAAAAAAGTAATAAATTGTAGTGTAACTGTTGCAAAGCAGGGGAACGTGTAAATGTTACTAAGCATCAACATATGCCTTGTCAGTCATTATTTAATACACAACTATCATTTGTTAGTGAACAAGATAATCTTTTCTTTACAATTAACAAAAATAATGTTGGAGATTACATGCTATGTGCAGATCCTATAAATGAAATTAACGTAATGTATTATAATCAGTGGTGCATCCAGGATTTTAGTATGAGGGGGGAGGGGGCAGCAATCACCCATACTCCCTATTGAAGCAGGAGTTCTGGGTGTCCTCCCCTGGAAAAATTTGGATTTAATTGTGCAAAATGAGACTATTTTAGCAATTTTCCTAGTAGAAGTATGTAAAAATATCCTAACACAGTCATGTCATGTTTTCCACTTGACTATTTTTTTAAGTTACTTCTAATAATGTGATCAGTAATTTTTAAAACTGTCTTAAACTATTTATTAAAAGCATGTTTTTTATAACGATTAACGATACATTTTAATTGTTATGTGTTGGTGTCTTATACAAGTCTTATAAAAGTTTTATAATTTAACATATTTGAGAAATGCAATATTTTTAGCCAGGATGAACAGAAGAAAAACCATGTTATTTGCCATCAGTTAAAGGAAATTCTCGTCTAGCACATGAACTGTGATATATAACATGTCACGTGTTTTGCTTTACACAAAACTGCCGAAATTATTGCCCGTAACTTTACATATTAGAATACAACACAGTCCAAATATACACCTATATTTTAAAAAAATGTAGCACACATTTTAAACGTATCTGTAACACCGTTAAAATGGATGTAACTGCTTTTTGAAAACTGTTGTTTCAAGAAAAATAACAACCAAACTTGTGAAACAGAACAGCATTTGTTTGACTTTACGCCTTATGTTTCACCATTTAAGGTCACATAAATGTTTTTCAGACATCTTACCAGTGCAGGTTGTTGGCAAGCCAGTCCCTATACACCAGAGGGAACAAGCGTATCGTTAACGAGAGTAGTTGAATACAAGACTACAGTGAAACCACTGCATTCCTCGTTAGTGTTCTGTTCATTAAGACTGTATTATTGTTTACAAATTCCCCTGTCACACACGTATTACCTATCTTTTAATGGCTTCCAGTGGATAAATATTCCGGAGTATTTTCTCACAGAATAAATCGTCTGTAACTAACAAGATTTCTTGTAAACAAATATCATGTGACGATAAACAGCATTCATTTTGTGTGACTCAAAATTATTGTAAGATTATCATTTCATAAAAAAAGCTACAGCTAAATGACTTCTTTCACGAATTTATGTTCGCATAATATAAATGACACGAAGTTAAAGAACAATCACAAATAAGTAATGTATTTCTTGCGAACATTATAAACTGTTTAAATTGGTAAATACAAAGCAAAACAATTCACAGTGAAACACAACTAATGTTACGCCACAAATTAGCTTAATCTTGTTCATATTTATCATTCCTCCTTAACGAGCACGTGGAAATAAAACATTTGTAGGTTTTAATATGGCCATTTGCAACTAGACACATAATTATCCATTGTTAGGATAAACATTCGGTTTAAGATACAAAGAGAAAAGGATCTATTTTAATCACCACTTCATCGTTCTGCTTAGCTAACAATGTGATTAGATAAATACCAAGATCTCAGCATCCTATAATTATATTTAATCGGTTTTAAGGATACGTCCTAGATATTCTGTGAAAGTGTATTTTCGTTTTAAACACAAAAGGTCCTAAAAGCATTTTTTAGTATTTGCGTAAGCAGTATTCTGCAGCAAAAGCATCTCAATATTATGTTACATTACGTCAACAGGTCTAAAGCTACAGTGAGACACATTTCATCCCTATTCTCCCCTTTCTGTTTTAAATTTCGTAAAATTCTGAAAATACTTTTAGGTGTCATTCTAATGGAGCATATAGTAGGTTTTTCACTTCTTAACAGTCTGATTTCAAAAAATCCTTAATTAACTTCTTAGGAATTACCTTATTGATCTAAAAATCACTGCTATTGCGCGTCAGGTTTGAGCTGTATCAACGTTTCATTGAAACACTTCACATCTTTTTTTACTTCATGAGGGCGCCGCCTACCCGCGCGTGAGAGGCTCAAAAGCGACGGAGCAGTAATGTCGACCATGAAGCGCGCATCAAGGAGCCAAGCGCTGATCTAGCATGCAAGGTTCCCACCAAACGATTTTTACTATGAGACATTAAGAGGGCGTGTTACATAATTCAATGCTAAAAGTATTAATGTATAACTGTAGGTTTCTTGAAACCAATTTGCGAAAATTGAACAATAGCAATCCTAGACAATAGTTTTAGCCAACGTTTTAAACAAAATTGTTTCCGGTGTTAAAAACTTCTGAGGCACAATCTCTGACGCCGGAACCTCTTGCATTGAACTACGGTGCAAGAGATCACACGTAACGAATTAGTAACTCTGAATAAATATTTACTCATAAAGTTGGCACGGTCCATTAGCTAGGATTGTTATTGAATATTTTATCCATATTGGCTTTGAAACAAGCGTAGAAATCAATTGATGTTTTCAGTATTTATTTATCTACCACGCTCTCTTAAGCAGTGACCATATAATTTTATTGGTGGAAAGTATGCAATTAAGTTCAGTGCAGGTGGCAATCTGAGTTTTACATATACATTACATTTATATATATGTTAATAAATTATTTAACTAAAGGAATTCCGAATAGACCGTTTTAGGCATGCTGGAGGGCTTATAAACAGTGTTTTTAATGAGTGAGGCGTCGTAACAATGAGGTTCCGACCTTGTCTAAAGTTTGTTTTCTTTTCGTTGGCACAATAGGCACACATGGAATATTTTCATAGAAAAAACTTGTTTACGAACACACTTGACTGCAACGCATTTGAAGCATGGGGTAGGCGGCACCCTTAAGAGGAGTCTTCACCGGTGTCGAATTTCTACCTTTGATGCGTGGGACCAGCGTAGCGATAATAGCCCAGGAATTTTAGAGTTTAACCCGGGAAAAAATATTATAAAGCTTGAAATTTGGTCATAAGTACTATTCACCTTCCTTAACAACATTCTGAATTTCTCCTATTTTCCCATGTCAGCGTCCATGTTTTTTATGGGCAAGAATGTCTTAAGTCGCAAAAATTGACATACAGGCAAAATTGATCCTTCAGATATTAAACCCAAAAATAAATAATCTTCTATATAATTTTAAATTCATCGTAAGATCATACTGAATTGCCTTCAATATTAAATTAATAAAAAAAATAAATTTTGGGGACTGTTAAAGCAATTTTCTTTCATAAAAATGTTGAAAAATTACCAAACTTACGAATTAACTGACTCAGAGAGTAAGAATTAAGCCATAAAGCTAAAAAATGGTTTCTGAGATCAATATTCGTTACAGTTTTATATTTTTAACTGTGTATTAGTCATTATTATAGGATGGACTTTTGAGGAGATACGGCCGCCTAAACAATGGCGCGTTGTGTAGTCGAAAACACTGGCGTGCATCGTTAAGTGCAATTGCGAACCGACTAAATCTAGGTTAGTGTAAGCTAGATATAATTTTCAAGTAATATGCATATATTATATATATATAACTTATTTATATAAAATTTATGTAAATAATTTGGAATGTTATGTTATTCGACACATAAAGTGAAACAACACTTTCGATTGCTAATTCAATTTTACTTTAATTAATTCCAAAATAAGTAAACTACGTTAGGTCTATGGTAATATAACTTTTTGTGCAGTATTTATTAGCAAAGCTTTATCTTACTTACCTGAACTGAAATAAGGTTTTCTATGTTAATAAAACCCTCTCTCTCTTAATTGCCTTCAAAGTATACATGTGTGCGTACATTTCTACTACTCTTTCATTTTGAATCATATACAAAAAAAAAACAATTTAGTTATTTTGTTTGTGAATTACCTTCAATTATTTATAGATTAGCTTACTCTGGGTCATCTTCGTCGCCACTTCCATGAAAGTCTTGAATTTATATATTCATGCAGCTTCCTCCTCTACAACGTCCACACATTGTTGAACAGGCCAATCCAGCACGCCTGCATTCACATTTGTAGCCACAGTCTGTCTTACAGCTAACTTATAGGAAATCAGGTGCCACAAAGACTTAGGAACAGGTGCCCGGTTAGTCAGTATTGGAACCAAGAATCCTCCAGCCAGTTTTAACCCCCCAGTCGACTGGATTAAGGGATACATTATCGTACCACTGCTGAACCTAGCGAAAAAGAACTAGTTTTGTTATTTAAGGATTCAATATTATATACAGTCAGTTAAACTCTCAGCGTAGAGTTGAAACAATCTACCTGATATGTCCGCAGTGAATGTTCTGCACATGCTGCACTTGTTGGTGGCAATGTCGCTAGTTCAAAGGCTGCCGTTACAGGCTGCGTTGGAGCGTGTGTACTGAATTACTCTGAGTTCATCCAAATTGGTGACATTTTCCCCACCATATAGAGCTGTGGCAAACTTCTCTCCAGCAGCACAAATCTCCTCTTTCGTAGACTCTGGACTGTTGAACACTTGGGCGACATTTCTCTTGTCAGGTTTCTGGATAATTTTTTCCATGCTTTCTTTTTACCTTTGCCTAAGAAAGCAGATGTTGTTTCACAACCAGTAACTGCATGACAGAAGAGGACATTGTCTTTGCTCTTCCCAGTATGTTTTTTGAATTTCCTTGATCTGATACTGTTGAGAGATTACACGTGTTGTAAACCAACTCGCGCGAGAGACACCACGCGCACACACTTACCGAGACGCCATTTTGAGACAGACTGACTCCAGCGTTGCCTCTGGAACTACTTCCAAGGTGAAGCGTATCCTTCCACATTGTCCACAATCCTCGTATAGGTTAATTACCGAACATACAGCCCCCCGAGACCGGCTGA
>PNEQ01108105.1:0-16163 GCA_003012365.1 Medauroidea extradentata
CGCCTAGCCTGCTTCTCTTCCGTGTAAAGTGTTCTGCCAGTTTTAACATAGCAAAGTACGTTTGTGTTGGTAACTGCTTGTATAATATGTGCATGCAAACATTTTAGCGGTAAATAATAGTGAAAATCTTCACAAAATTGAAGGTTGTACGTTGCGACGGAAGCGGTGGTGGTGGTGGGTGGCAAGGCAACACGCTGGCTGGCGAGCGGCAGGGAGGGGGTACACGGCGTGAGAGGAGAGGCAAGGAGAAGGAACGCGGCAGTGCGCATGCGCCACTGTGCTTAGAGGTCCTGGATCTAGGCGCTAGTGAGTAACTCCAGCAGGAGGCTGCGACAAGTATCAATTACGCCCTTAGCCGCCCGCGGCGTCCTTTATCAACAGTAGGCGGGGCTGTAACCAGCAAACAACAACCCTACCTCCCCTCCTAGCCGGAGACCAAGTTAAGCGCCTCTGGCAGGTGAGACCTACAGTCTCGTCTTCAGCCGACAATGCCACGCACGTGTCATTGCGCCAGGAGTGTACAGTCAGCAAAGGTATAGGTGGTTCACGATAAATAGAGATACGTCAATTTCGCGGATTCATCTGGCAGCAGCCTACACTTGTCAGTCCTATACACCCACTGGCCACAATCGATTATATATTGGCATATAACCGTACAAGCAGGTAGCAAGCGATAGCTAGGGCCACGAGTTTGTCGCGAAAAGATTTTTGCCCCACTTTGTTTCAGTGTCTCACGTGCTCATCTGCAGTTCTGTTTCAATGTTATTGGCAGCGTGTCTTTCTTCAGACACGTTTCTCATTTGACTGCACCAATCAGTATAAGATTATTGTGAGTCTGTACGTCTATTATTTGCCAAAGCCAGTGAGAATAAAATCATCCAACCACAGACGATGTAGCAGAGCTGCAGGTGTGCACATGACGCATCGAAACCAAATGTTGCAAAAATCTTTTCGCCATAAAATCGCGGCTCTAGCGATAGCACTTCGCATTATTTCCTTATTTACTACTGGCTTGCAGTAACGCGTTGCGTAACAGCCGCCAGCAAGTCACAGACATGACAACGATGTATACATAATTGGCGTTCAACCTGACCTGGAATGTATCTGCGAAATTTACGTACCTCTAACGATAAAGTCAGCACTTTTAAAGGCCATCATGTCTAGAACAATAATTTAAAAAACTATATTTACTGTCTTCAGACGTTAAATTCTGAGTATACTACAGTACAATTTGCTACACTTTGATTGTTCCTTACAGTGCATTGTTTTTACTAAAATTTGCCAGCCTCTAATAAAAAAAAAAGTAACTTGAGATTCAAAAATGCTCCCTTTATTTCGAACCACCTACATTTATATCTGTATACACTAACAAGAAATTAAAAAAAAAAAAAACTTGTGCAATTTTTGTCAAATAATTTTTCAGTTAAGAATGCCGTTCAGATTTCAATTGGGGTTTTTCATGCCACGTTGTAATCAGCTATTTAAAAGTTGTATAGTTATAGCTCTCCGGTAAAATGCATTTTCTTGCGATAAACTCGCATATCTAAAACTGTAACTACAGATTATTTATGAAAATTCCAACTTGCTTCAATGCATCATGTGCATGACTGTAGCCCTGCTTCGTGAATATTGGCAGCTTGTCTTGGTGCACAGAAGTCGCTCACTTGACTGGGCTAATCAAAATAAAGGTGGGTTCATAAATGATAACATGACAAAAACATAGAACATAGGTAGTTCGCACAAGAACTAACCTCTACGTATTCTTACCTACCGACTCACAACACCAAAAACGTGGTCGAGTGCATAGAGACGTTGAAATAGGAAATGGTAATATTTCATTTCTTGTGCGTACGCATAGGCCAGGCATTTTAAAGTTAAAAACTATGTTTCTTTATTGCAACTAATGTTTTACGCTGTGCAATTAATATGAACTCTGATTCTTTATTTCCTATTATCGCTGAATACTATTCCACTTCAAATATGTTTCAATGGCCTTCAGTTGACTTTCATACAGCAAGGAATATTTCATATTCCTCAAAAAATTTTCATTGGCTAACCATACCAGAAAGAATACAATTGTGAACTAACTATGCACAAGGCGCCTGGTCGCGTACAGTTTCTACTGTTATGTCATATGTTATGTGCTTACGCTTCTTAATTGTAAACCCAATCTTAAGGCTACTGTGGCGCCCCCCGTCCGACATTTACGGGTAGAACCCAATCAAGCAGAACTACAGCTGTGCGCAAGAAGGTGAAGAAGAAGAAGGTGTACACATTTTTTATAAGCCTTATGAAGGTACGGTACATACAGTAGTACTTGCACGCTTGCTTGACTGTGCCTGTGTGCAAAAACAATTCACAAATATGAGTTATTTCTTTCTTTTTTTTTTTGTTATAGAAGACTTTATTTGGTTTTCTGCTATCAAATAAACAACCTCAAGATAAATTAACGTACGTAAATGTGCCGAATAAACACACAAACAAACGACTTGCACAAGAATTGTGAATGCAAATAACAACCGTCTCTAAATAATTCTAGAATGCAAGAACTTGCACGCACGTTACTTGCATAGAAGTCGCCTTGAACATGATGTTCACCTTCTTGTTCGAAACCGATAACCGTGTGTAGGCTTAAGACATTGAAACAAGTTCGTGCAAAACTCTTTACACCAACATAAATTCCTATGTCTAAAACCAATTACAAGATCACACAGACGTAATTACTGTATACATATAATTATAAACAGACGCTCGCCGTTTCAGTCATCCGGTAAGGTAATGCACAATTAAAATAGGTGGCTTAATCAGAAGAATTCGCAGTGTTAGAGCGTTAAACTAATTCATATTGGAAAATTCGTCCATATGGATGAAACCTGAACTTAATGCAGCAAAAGCAAAATTATAATATTTACATAAATGTTCTCACATAACTTGAATTTGAATCTCAAAATCTGCCAATTAATTCTACTTAAATGTCCCTACAGTATATTTATTCACAGTAAAGTTAGCAATTTAGTTGTTTTCCCTTTCAGCCAAAATGTATATATCTACGACGTGTTAATATAAACATGGAAAAAAATATTTTGCGGCAGCTACAAAATATTTTGTGGGTATTTACCCTGTAAAAATTATTTTATGGTCGCCGCAAACGCATTTTGTTGACACCACCAAAATATTGTGGCCACAGAAAAATTACTTTGTGGTTACTACAAAATAATTTTGCAGGGAAAACATCCTACATAATTTTTCTTTCAGTGAACATAGTGGTGCAACTGTAAATGTATATTTCACTGTGCTCAAAAGTTCGTGTTCTTATCATTATCAATGAAGCCATTAAAAAAATTTCCGTCGGCACCGATTGTATAAGCGGACATTAATTTTTCTGAATCTGAATGACAAGCACGATCGTATTTGCAGACATAATTTTCTTGAAGCTAAATGACATACGACATACTGAATTTCAAGCTTAGACATATCATTTCCTTTAAAAAAAAGTTTTACTGAGTAACAAAAACATTAGCTTGGCCAATCGAACATGCGTTTTTAGGCCTAAAGTTTCAGATTGTTGTATTTGCGTCAACCCTTTTATTTATTTCAGGCATAAGTGATACTGTGAACTGAATAATACACTTTATTGGGTCGTAAAAATAATTTTGCTGTATTTCGTATTTTGTTTTGCAACAAAATATTAAATATTTGGTTTGTTAAAGTACATAGAGTGCTTAATTGCACCTACCCCAGCGCATTTTAAGTTAACATTTATCAAGTTGGCAGAATCGCTTAATATATAAAAACTGTTAATTGTTCAGAGGTAATCCAACCTTACCATGATTCGCACGTAACGTCCAACGTCTGTGTCGTCAATCAGATCCGTGCTAGCTGACGTGAAAACGCCGTGCGTGCTGACGAACAAATGGGTGCCACCCACAGACATAAAAACAAAAGAGACGGGCAATTAGGGCGTTCGTTTGTCACGCAAAGAAGTCGACTATCACACTAAGTAGCTATCAACAGCGTGTTTCTAACAGGACTACGCCCTAGATCCTCAGCTCTCTCTAGGATCAGTAATGAGCATCTAGGGGGTGAAAACCATATGAAACTATAACTAGCTATGCCCTAGATATGGCTGCGTTTGTATGTGGGAATAACATAATCGAAAGACAGCTAAGGGGCAGGTGGGGTGTCCCATATTAAGGCGACCGCCTGGCTGGCTCTGTAACTGCGCGCAGCGAGTTCGGAGTTACGTTTCTTCTCAGAGACCAGTAAACGTGCGTCTACAAGTCTTATCTACGAAAAGAAAACACACTTCAAACTACTTGTGAATGTGACTTTCAAGACACCACGCACATTGGAAGTATTATTTTAAAGCCCTCAGACGTCTTTTTCACGCGGTTGTTTCTCAAGGTATATTCAAGGATTTGTTCGAAATTGAGGTCTACAAGTACACTGAATCTTGCTACAGTGACGCGTTCAATAAAATTATAGGGTTATCGCTTAAAGTCTGACAGTAAAAACGTTACGGTGGCAACACTGCGCGTGCGTTTACGACTTTGGCCATAGAGGCGATATTACAATACATGTGCCGGCCGACGTCGCTCGTAGCGCCTCATCGGATTCCGCCTCACACACACAAACATGCCTTTCATCAGGCGGCCGCCTTAAGAGTGAGAGATAATTACTATAGTGAATTGTTGTATTTTGTAACATAACTTTCCTTTCGGGTAAATGTATGCAACTTCAAACAAACTACAGAATAGAATACCTATTAATAGTTAGTGGATACTAGCTTTCGCTTTACGTTTGAGGCACGGAAACGGGGAAGGCAATAAGTCGAACATAACACGTCCGTCAAACACCTCATCGCCTCTAGGCGCGAGGAACTAAACTAGCGCGTAGTGTTTTCGTAGAAACCGTTTTTCAATTGGACTCCAAGCGATGACATTATTTTATTTGTGGAAAATATGAGGTAAAGTCCAATGCAGGTTTCTATGATTTAGTTTTCCGATAACGATTGATATTTTCTCACCTACAGCAACGAGAAAGTAATTTTTAGCACATTTGAGGAGCTTGAAAATTATGTTTTTAATGGAAGACTTGAAAAGAGGCGGAGCTTCAGTCAGGTGTGGGAAACAATTCCTATCTCCATGGATACCGCAGCCGAACATAACCTTCATTTAGCTGTTTGGCGTCAAATGTCCCGGATGAGATGTACGTCAAGAAAATTGATTATTTGTTTGGAATTTGCCGTTTTTTCAGGTGAACATTAATCTTATGTATTTACGTATCTTAACCATGAAATTGAAACTAATATTTTTTACCCCTGCGTGCGAATCTATGAATGCGCAACATTTTTGCTTTCTGCAATTACCAACTAACAAATCAGCATGTTTGTAAACAAGCTCTGTTTCCCACAATACTTTTCCCCTGCGGTGACGTCAGGGGGCGTGCACTTCATGTCGCCCATTAGCGGGCAGCATTTTTAAAATCATAGTGACACAGTTTGAAGTGTGTCTTCTTGTCGTAGATAAACACATTGCAAACATTTGTAATAGTTACACAAGAAAAACTACTTTCCGTACTACGCTACACCACGTCTCACGAGCCAGGTCCGCTAACTCTTAACGCAATTTTAGACATCGTTAGACATGGTGAAACTTCGCGAATTCAATGACCTGCATGTTAGAATCAAATATCATATGCATACTCAAGCCCTGTCTATTCGTTCATTATCTGCTGTTCAACTGAGTAGCAGATAGTGGACAAATGGTCCGGACTTGAGTATGCATAGGATATTTGATTCTAACATACAGGTCATTGAATTCGCGAAATTTCACCATCTCTAGACATCGTAAATCCTTGTTTGTCGATAGTGTTATTCGAGATCTAATTTCAGTTAGAAAATTCTTATTACTTTCCTAATTGTAATTAGATCTGAAACAATAGTACAAATATTTACGATGTCTATAATTCCCTTAATATGTATTCTGTTCTGAAGTTAACTTAAAGTTGCATACATTTACACAGAAGAAAAGTTATGACACAAAATACAAAAATTCAAGACGGTGACTATCACTCATTCTTAAGGCGGTCGCCTACCTAACGCTTAAAAAGCGTTGCAGCGTGTTCGTAAACAGTTTTTTTCTACGAAAACATTCCACGTGTGCCTATTGTGCCAACGTACGAACATAAAAACAAACGTCATACACGATCGGGACCTCATTGTTAAGACGTCACGCTTATTATAAACACTGTTTCTAAGCTTTCCAACATAACTAAAAACTGCCTTTTCAGATTTTCGTACTTCAAAAAGGACTAACCGGGTGTATGTGAAACTGGATTGCGACCTGCACTGAACATAGTTGCAGACAACAGTGTAAACCAACTGACCTACTTAAACAAAATAATTCACAGCGAACTTACATCCCATGAGCTATGCAATAAAACATTAGAAAACCCTCAACGTAGTATTTTGAATTTTAAAAAAAAATCGCGAAAGTTCAGAAAAAAAAGTTGCAAATTCAGAAATGTTTTTAAAAACACAAAACCCGTTAGCGGGATGTTTTTAAATGTTTTATTACGTAGCCCATAGCATGTTATTCAACTGTGATTTATTTCACGTATATAGACCTAAGTCAATTGATTTTCACTATTTGCATGGCAACAGAACATGCAAATTTTGACTTTGTCGCACTCACAAGTATCATCTACAAAACTAACACCATTTACTATAAATATAAAATTATGACTTTAACGCACTTGAACACCCTTAATATTGTGTGAAATGTGTCACAATGCAAGGCAAAATTGACAGTACAAATGTACGTGTCAGGTTCATTTTAGAGTTTAAAAATGTTGGCTGACATTGAAAAAAATAAATCCACAGCACCTAAAAACTACGCGCCTTCAGAACTGTAAAATATTTTACTGAAGTTACTCGAAACAGAGTACATCGTCTCTTATGAATGACCTCGCTTTCGATGAGACGTAAAGCCATATAAGAATAACATAAATAAATACTGTTCTGTCAGCAAACGAAGTCCGCACCAGCAGATGGACCACTCTTGCACACAACAGCTGAGAGTAGGCGTATATATAGTGTGTACCGGTAAGTTTGAAGAGTAAAAGGACAGGAGGTAGGGGAAGAGAGAAAAGTGGTGGTAATCTATGATGGGTGTCCCCGGCCCAAGAAGGCCTGTGTTGACCCTAGGATACCTCTTCAGAGGAATGGACCACTCAGCCTCCCTGACGTCATCACACACACATATACCGAGAGAGATAGAAGGAGGGAGGACTAAAATCTCGAGCGACGCATTTACATTTACGTCTCCCATAAAAAAAATCATATTTCATCTCTGTCGGTCGTGTTGCGGTCTTCACATGCGGGCATCAGAGAGGAGCGTCTATTTCTCTCTGAATTGAAGATTGGTTGAAAATGATTATAATGAAACGACGCGGAAATTGGCACAGGGGGAGAAAAACCTAAACATAATTAATGTGTTGAATTTTTTATAAGATTATAACGTCAGCTTAGTGCAATAACTGGGTAACTTAATTTTTCCAAGTTTAAGTTATCTGCAGACGTATACACTACCCTTACGATTGTACCTTTTGATGTGTTTACATTTGTAAATGTGTTAATTAGGAGTATTGATGCAACACACATATGTATTTCAACAAATAACTATGTGCATGACAAAAGCAATTTTCAGTGTTACAATTGGATATTTCCAGTTGCCTAGTTATCTAATTGTAGCATTAAGCCCACGATAAAATACTTGTGTTTTTCAGTTTTCCTAAACTATAGCACTCAGCAGTAGTTAATTCATTTGTAAGGTATTTGACGGGAGGGATAAACATGCATTTCCATTTTACAAGATTTTAAAACTACACAAACACACACACATATAAGTTATATATATATGTATACCAGGGGCGTAGCCAGGATTTTTGTTGGGGGGGGGGAGGGAGGAGATACCAACTAGAGAATTTTCGCAACACAATAAGGGGACATAAATCACACGTCATAAAAAAAAGGGGGGGAGGGTTCGCGGCTCCCAGTTTCAACGTGCAAAATGATGCAAAGTAAGCAGTTTTTGTACCTAAACTGTGAATATAACACTGCTAATTTCATCTTCTAGTAGTTTATTTTTCTTTCGGGAGGGGGGGTGTATATCGTGATATCCCCCTTATGACTACGCCTCTTATATATATATATATATATATATATATGTGTGTGTGTGTGTGTGTGTGTGTGTGTGTGTGTGTGTGTGTGCCAACTGCAGTGCATCATAATTTTCTGTGATTTTTTTTTCTCGATTTTCAACAACTTGTGTAAAAAAAATACTTACATCATATGCATTACATTTCACATTGTATTTACGTAGGCCCACTCCAAATATGTATGAACTACTTGAATAATAACAGTTATCATCACTAAAATGCGTTACTTTAAAGTAATAAGTCGTATTGTAAGGATACAAATCAAGCCAGTCAAATTTCCGTAAATTAATAGATATAATTTTTCTAGGAACTATCACGCGATCCTAGGCCGTTAAGAGTACAATACTATCCCGTCTTTTTACGAGAACTAAGAACTCTTTTAGCGGTTTAGTTTGTTTTAATTCATCACCGATGAAAGAACAATGTAACAAACGCTAATTTTTCCGACCTTTGCTTTGGCACATAGTTGCAACGATTCGCACTTTTTGCCGACAGCCGCAGTTCACGGTCTGATGACAAACTGCAATTATTTTCGCATTTCGCTCTCAGACACAAAAAGACAGCCAATATCAGTTTTTTTCCTTCTCTTGCAAAAATTTTTCGCTTCTATGTAACTGCTGCAAAATGGTGTTAGTTACTACACACGTAATATCACGTAGAAATCATGAAACTACAGTCATACTAGGCATATTCATATTACGTTTATCTATGCAAACGAAACACACTTCAAACTATTCCTTGATAGTTTAAAAACGTAGTACGCTTATAAGAAACATGATTTTGGGGTCACCAAAATGACAAAAAAAAATTACAAAAGTATCTTTTTAGTGTGTTGTAACGCCAAAAACCAAACCCGGATTCGTTAAACAGAAAACGAGAACCCTGCGTTGGCCTTACTACACGCTATACAGAAATTTAATTGTAGGGACATCGCTCAAAGTCATGTTAGGAAAAGACCAATACGAAAACACTGCATGCGCCAGTTTAGCGATCTACGAATACAGGCGATGCTGCCCTCGTCTGGCGTGGAAGTCTGGAAAACTGGCCCTTGTCAGTCTGCCGCCCTTAAAAATGTAGTAACAGGATATGAGCGAAACTCAGGCACATTAAAACTCGACCGTAGCTACAGATTTGCCAACAATAAAATTTTATGGCCACCGGTGATTTACTCGCCATCAAAAATAGCTACAATGTGAGTTTAAGAACGCCGCCTACTTTGAGTGGTTTTGGGCGTTAGAGACTCAGAAGTAACGGAGCTATTAGGGCGATCTTGAAGAGCGCATCAACTGCCGCATCGCCGCAACGAGCCAATCACTAAATTAGCCTACTACGCGATATTCCCGTCGATCCATTTTTGCTATGGGTAGGGATGATGGTTAGAGACACTGGAAAATCGCGGGAAAAGTTGACTGTTTGCTAGGCTCCAACATGCTGTACATAACACTGAATGTTTTGTATCGACATTGGCTACGGTTTATTTGAAGCATTGTTTCTCTCTTCAACAAACCCTGTTAGAGCGGTACAGCTTGAACACACAGCGTGTGTGATTCGCCACAGAACTGTCCACACGTGTCACGGTTAATATACTATACTTTATTGGAGACTATCCTAAACATTTTTGCGATTTTCCAGTGTCTCTAATGATGGTTTATCCCGGGAAAACTTGACTGTTTGCTGGATGTCAACAGTTGTTCAGCTTATTACACTATTACTGGCTTTCTCTTGTAAGTGGAGCTGTTGCCCTATTTGACTGAGCCAATAAGAATCCCGATATTGTACTTTTAAATGCCTGTTGTTGGTCTGCAGACAGCTACGTAGTGATACACGTGTATCGCCCAATCGTTAGAGATAATGGTATATCGCCATAATTTTTAGTTCCAACATATCCTTGAAAACACTGTACATTCTTACAACATGCATGCTTGGGTGATATACGTCTGACAACGTAGCTGTCTGCAGACCAACAACAGACAGCGTGATTCTTATTGGCTCAGTCAAATAGGGTAACAGTAATCCTTTTACAAGCTGAACATTCAAACCCAGAAAACAGTCAAGTATTCACGCGACAAACCACCATATCTACCAATCGTTAGAGATGATGGTTTATCGCGGGAAAACTTGACTATATGGTAGGCTTCAACGTACGCTTAAGTTATGAAAAGATGACTGGCATTCGCTTTTACGTGGAGCTGTTGCCTTATTTGACTAACCCAATAAGAATCTCGCAATTGTAATATTATATGTATGTTATTGGTCTGCAGACAGCTACGTTATGTCAGTGTTTTCAAGGCTATGTTGGCACAAATAATTTTCGCGATATACCATCATCTCTAACTATAGGACCTTAAGCGATGACCACATATCTTAATTTTATTGGTGGAAAGTCTGTAGCAAAGTTCAGTGCACCATTATATCTTAGTTTCATACACAGAGAAACAGGTTTGGTTGATTCAACCGTAATATGTTTGTATATGGCCAAACAAGTACGTATTTGATTCAACAAAAGTTTTCTTGGCTGAACAACATATGAAACGCACCAAGTATTGACTTTGTTGTCCTAACAAAATGTATATTTAACTGGGCAACCAAATATTTGGTTGGTTCAACTGTTAAACGCTTGTTTGGTCATATACAAACATATATACGGTTCAATCAACTAAATATTTTTCTCTGTGATGCATCCAGGTAGAACATTGTGAAGTACGGTAATCCGACCAGGCCGTTTTTAGCCATGTTGAAGGCTTCAAAACAGTGTTTTAAATTAGCATGGTGTCTTAACAAAGACTTTCCGTCTTCGTGCGAAACATGTTTTATCTTTGTACGTTAGCACAATGGGAACATGTGGAATAGTTCCGTAAATAAAAAGTATTACCACGCGCATTACAACACACTTGAAGGGCGTGGCGGGCGCCGTTCTTACGCCTTCATCTTCAAATATTCTCCACAAACAGAGACTCAGAAATGTCGCGGGTTCATCGACTAGCCGGCTAGAATCCATAGTCCTATACATACAACGTCTTCAGTTACTTGTACATTGGCTGCTGCTCCAGTGAGTGACCAGTTGTACATGTGACAAAGTAGCGCGGCAGTCAGGCGAGAATCTTCATGCAGGTCTGCTATTGGTTCACAGTCATCAAGGAAGAGTTTCATTAACAGGCTCTCAACCGCCGAAGTAATTAATAGGGCCACGAGTTTATCGCGAAAAGATTTTTGCCCCACTTTGTTTCAGTGACTCAAGTGCACATCGGCAGTTCTGTTTCAAGGTTATTGGCAGCGTGTCTTTGTTCAAACACGTTTTTCATTTGACTGCACCAATCAGAATAAGATTATTGTTAGAGGTACGTGAATTTCGCAGATTCATCGGGCAACAGCCTAGACTTGTCAGTCCTATACACCCACTGGCCACAATCGATTATCTGTTGGCTTATAACCGTACAAGCAGGTAGCAAGCGATAGCACTTCGCATTATTTCCTTATTCACTACTGGCTTGCTGTAGTCAAACACGTTTCGTAACAGCCGCCAGCAAGTCACAGACATCACAATGAAGTATACATAATTGGCGTTCAACCTGACCTGGAATGTATCTGCGAAATTTACGTACCTCTAATTATTGTGAGTATGTACGTCTATAATTTGCCAAGGCAAGTGAGAGTAAAATCATCCAACCACAGACGATGTAGCAGAGCTGCAGGTGTGCACATGACGCATCGAAACCAAATGTTGCAAAAATCTTTTCGCCATAAAATCGCGGCTCTAGTAATTAACGTGTGCAAGAGTTTGAAATCGAACGTAATCCCAAACTATTCCGCGAAACGTCCGGGTCTCTGTCCATGAAACGATAATGTCACTATACTGAAAGTCTCATACACAAGCGCGTTGTCGGCGAGAAGACTGCGAGCCAGTGCAGTAACTTGCGATAAGGTTAATTCTACTCCAGGTTAGAAAGAAAATGGGTTTTCTTATGGGAAAGTTTGTCACAGGATACATTTCCGACGTTAGTCTCGCTGCTGTTGCTAAGGGGCCAGAAAAATACGAAGCCCTAGTGAAATTAAATTTAAATAGACTCAAAAATGACAGAAGTCTTTTACTTAATTTTAAATTGAAAAGAAACCAACTTCGCTTGTTCAATTATCAACTTGATGTAACTTAAAATTCAGAGAAGTTCTGTGATTGGTCAGTTTGCAGCCCTTACCGATACCAGCGCTCAAGCGGCGGAAATTTTCCCTGTGACAAACTTTTAACATATCTTCCTAACCTGTAGTAGAATTAACCTTAGTTGCGCCTAGAGGCTAGGGTGAGGCGTAATGTGCGTGCTATCTCGTCCTTATAGCTTCCGCTCTTCTAGGCCTTGAACGCGCAAAATACGTTCACCTAGGCCTTATTGTAGACGGCAGTAATGGGGCAGGGCCAAGTAAGTGCGACAAGGGCAGAGGGTGACTGAGGGCAGCAACGAGTACACACTGCGCGCTCTTCTTCACCACGACAGTGTTTAATCTAGCGGCCGGGTGAGAGTACGGCAGAGTGGGGGTGGGGGTGGGAGGCTTGGGCGACGGCAAAAAGCATTTAGGGTTAATGTAAACCGATGGGGGGAGAGCAGAGAAAAAAGGGACGCAAATGTTTACATGGGCTTCTTCGTGCTGAAGGAAGGGGAAGGGGGAATGAAAGACAAAATGTTCTCTTCCCGCCGTAGGTTGTAGGATGAAGAGAAAGGGGTGGCAACGGGGTAAAAAATAAATCCGTGCGTTTTAAGGATTGCCATCTGCGTTAACGAGACGCTCAAGGTAGCCGGATGTGACGCATTCACGGTCAACCCGGGTGAGCTTTTGTACAACAGGTTTACGGTAAAGCAGATACTTTTGAAAAACCGTCAGGTCAAGAAAAATAATACTAATTCATGGTTCTTTTGTTGTGACCTCTGGCTGTACGTCTACACTACAGACATATACGTGGGTGGTTGCAATTAGGCGGCGGAAACCCCTACCAACCAAACAGCGTAAGGCGGCTGCCATGCTAGCCGGAAGACAGACCAATAGGAAACTTGCTGTAACATCCAGGAGACGAACATACACGGGCAGTGCTGGATCTACGGGAGGGGAGGGGGGTCAGGGGGCAGGCTGCCCCGGGCGCCAAGTTAGAGGGGGCGCTGGTGGCGCTGAAAATTTTTTACTTGGGAATGAAATGTAAATGAGTGTAAAAAATGATAGATATTTACACTTTTACTAGTTCTTATTTTTATTAATAGGGACGGGAATTTTCGGTGAAAATATTTTTGCTTCACTTTGTTTTAGTGCGTGCACACCTGCAGCTCAACTTCATGGCTTTGTGTTTTTGGGAGGAGAGGTTATTCATTTGACTGTGCCAATCAGGACGCGGATAACTGCCACACATCAGGTCTGTGAATTGCGGGTTTAACCTCCACACGCTGGGTGTTACGACATCCAATCACTGACCACAAAGCAGAGCTGCTGGTGTGCACGTAAGGCACTGGAACAAAGTGCTGCAAAAATCTTTTCGCGATATTTTCCTATCTGTATTTATTAACCTAGAGCCGCGATTTTATGGCGAAAAGATTTTTGCAACATTTGGTTTCGATGCGTCATGTGCACACCTGCAGCTCTGTTACATCGTCTGTGGTTGGATGATTTTACTCTCACTTGCCTTGGCAAATTATAGACGTACGGAGTCACAATAATATTATTCTGATTGGTGCAGTCAAATGAGAAACGTGTCTGAACATAGACACGCTGCCAATAACCTTGAAACAGAACTGTCGATGTGCACGTGAGTCACTGAAACAAAGTGGGGCAAAAATCTTTTCGCGACAAAATCGTGGCCCTACATATAATGTTATAAATACATTATTTATAATTAGAATTCAGACTTAAACACTGCTAATGGTAGCTGGTAAGTAAGGTTTTATGTATTTCTACTAAAATTTTATACTGTTATTTACGCGAGCGCAAAGCAATGTATGAAATATACGTTTAATACTGTTGGAAAAAAAGGGAGGGAAAGGAAAAAGGGGGAGGAAATCACAATTCTTGCCCCGGGCGAAGGAAAGCCTAGATTCGTGCATGTACACGGGGCTGGTGTCAACAGCCTCGAACAGCCAATAGGCGGCGAAGTTCGCCCGTATCAACTCAATCGCCAAGCCATTCCACGTCTGCATTGCTATTTAGTCTGTGCTCAAGACAAGTGACAGTTAAAAGAACCAATCACTGACCATGAATCACAACTGCAGAAGTGCACAAAAGGCATTGAAACAAAATTGTACAAAATCTTACCACCACAAAATCGTGACTCTTAGTGATCACTTCTGAAACCCTCGTTACATTTTTTTTTTTTTCGCTTCTAATAATATATAGACATGATGGTTTATAGCGGGAAAACTTGACGTATTGCTGGGTTCAGGGTTACTACAGAATTTCTAGATCAAATTTTCGCGACTTTTCCAGTCTTTTTGTGGAATTAAAAATCACGACAGTGTAACTTAAAATGCTCCAATAAATTATATTTGCATTACTTTAAAAAAAAAACTTTTTTATAAATGTACTACAGACAGTTACTTGTGTTCGACACGCAGTTACCACAATCCAGAGAACTGTAATAAGTTATAATTAACTGGAATTATTTTAAAAATGAATTTCTATGATAACTATTTCATACAGTGAATGGTTGTGTAATGGTCCAAAATTCAATAGCTAAGCCTGCAGCCATGAAGATCCAGCCCAGAAGTCAAGCTAGTCAACTATACAGTGACCGCAAAAGCATGCAACTCCTATTGCTAGGCGTAAAGTTTGTTCTGCAATTTTGAATTTCCAGTCATCAGTAGCAATATTCCCTGACTTTTCCAGGTTTTCCCTGTTCTCCAGACCTGTAGCAACTCTGTGGGTTTCGACGTACATTCAACTTGTCAGAAGGTTGTTGGATTTAGCTTGTACGCGGAGCTGTTCTCTCATTTGATTGAGCCAAAAATAATCCCGCTATTGTAATATTTGATGCCTATTATTGGTCTGCAGATAGCCCAGGGGCGTCATTTCAGGATTTTCTTGGAGGGGGGGGGGCAAGATTGTTTTTTGTCGGCAGTGACCTTGTTGCATATATTTTATTAATTAAGCATGTATAAATTAGAGATTTTAATAATAAAACTTCAGTTTTATGTTCTTAAATAGCAAAATACACAAAAAATGTATAGACTTTTCCTTCTAATTCAGGGGGGGAAACCTTAACCCCCCCCCCAACCATTAAATGACACCGCTGCTACGTTGTGTCAGACGTATATCACCCAATCAAACATGTAGCAAGAAATCACAGTTTTTTTTAAGGTATGTTGGTACAAAAAATGTTCGCGGTACTACATAATGTCTAATAATAGATAATTCCCAGATACTTTTTAATATAAATAAAGCTACCTAAGTAACATTAAACAGTTTTAAATGTACCGTGCTCAAAAGAAAAACATCTTCGGTGACAATATAAATAAATAAATATATAAATGTTTTAAAATTATTATTATTATTATTATTATTATTATTATTATTCAATATGGTGCAATATATTTTGATTTAAAAAAAGCCTTTGATACTTGCCAACATTCCATCATTCTACATAAACTTAACAACTTAGGTCTCGATTGTGCCTATATTAAATGGATTCAGAGCTATTTGATGAACAGAACTTTTACTGTCAAAGTTAAGAATGTCTTTTCCACTTCCTTTCTTGCATCCTCTGGCGTACCTCAACGTGGCACTTTGTCCCCTCTTTTATTTAATTTGTTTATTAATGATATTGTACAACAATTAAAATTTGCTAATTGCCTATTATATGCTGATGACCTGAAAATATTTGCTAAAATTAGTAATATAACCGATTGCATTAAACTTCAAGCTGATATTGACTTAGTCCGTAAGTGGTGCAAGAATAATAGTATGAATCTAAATTA
>PNEQ01108116.1:0-77463 GCA_003012365.1 Medauroidea extradentata
ATATATATATATATATATATATATATATATATATATATATATATATATATATATATATATATATATATATATATATATATAGGGACTGGAAATTCAATGACCTATAGACTAGAATCCATTTGTACTATGCATTCGCAAGTCCAGTCTATTCGTTGATTGTCTGCTGTTCCACTGAGTAGCAGTTAGTGGACAAATAGTCGAGGGTTGAGTATGTATAGTACAATGGATTCTGGTCTGCAAGTAATTGAATTCGCGACATTTTCCAGTGTTTGTTTCCATACTCCTCCGAAACGGCTTAACCGATTTCAATTAAATTTTGTATATACATTACGTAGGGCTGCGAATAGGTTTTTATCTATTTTTTATTACTCCTAAGTGCTATTTTGTCGAAGCAGCTAGTATGTATATATATATTACAAGATCATATTTAATATGTGTGTGTGCCAAGTCTAATGGCGATCGGTCAAATGGCGCCGGAGTTTTTTGATCTCATACAAAAATAACGCAAGAGCCTAAAAGTAGTGGATACATATAAGATTTTTCCTATTATTATTAACTCTGATTCCGTTAGTGTTTTCACAGATAAAGTTCCCTTGAGGAAGAGTACCCCGACATTTATAACCGTTAAATCCACTCAAGAAGATAATACAGCAGTTAAACTTCGAGCAGTTTGTCAAAGTTACTACAACTTCTTGGCAAAGCTAAAACTTTGAATAATGTGCTTCATTTAGATTGCGCCCTTTCCAGTCGCACTGCGTCACAGAACAGTATAACAGACTTCTACGATAAAAGCAATTTGTCATAGATACTGCCATCTGTTTAGAGAAAGAAAAAAAACCTCGTAAAATAAACAACTAAAACATACACAGTAGAACAGTAGAAAAAATGTCTGCAGATGCACTAAGAGAGTAATCAGCTATTTACACATGGAGCCTCTGTGGGGCTTTAAACGTCATAATACGTGAGTAAATATGAGGAGAGTATAAACTAGAACAGTGACGTCACCACGGTTATGTACTAAATAACGGGAGGAAAAATGTCCCACAACGTATTTTGAACAATTCATCGTACAATGCAGCTGAGGGTAAAATATGTTTAAATTTAAAGAGCGCATTCCCAAATCGCTGTGTTTCACGAAACCTTCACATTGTTCTTCCAAGATTCCTATTTATGCAGTTTTTGCGAATGTATTTGTTTAAATCCTGAAAGTGAGCGGATGTCTTGAAACCGTTACATAGAAATGTTGTACATTGTTTGTATTACGTATCCAAATTTTTTTCTAATCACAACTTTCTATAATTTTGGCTAATTATCGACTTTATTAAATTTTATTAAAGTCAATAATTTATCAAAATTATAGAAACTTACGGGTTGAAAAAAAAATAGGCTACATAGCACAAAGAGTTTGCAATATTTCTATGTAAAGGTGGTTCGGAATAACGTGAGCACTCAAAAAACCGTGCTAAGTTATATTTTCAGCCAATTCGTATATTTCCGCGCGTAACGGCTAACGACGGGAAATATCTAACCTCTCTGGACACGTCACTTGATGTTTGCGCGTCTCAGATATATTGTGCAGTCAATAGGAATCTATACAATTTGAATTAAAAGTTTATTACTTATATGAAATACAACTGTGCCGATTTCGGTTGCTTTTGTTTCAGCACGGTTGGATTTAAGTAGGATAATACACGGAACTATATTGTGTAACTTCTGTGCAAACCATACTAGCAGTTAGGAAACTATAGTTAATGTCGAACTATACGTAGTAACGGCTAGTGATATTGTTCATAGGTAAATTTAAGGTGCTCACTTTGTCCTGAACAACCTTTAACGAATTTCCGATATCTGCTATTATTCAGTATTTAAGACATAAACATTCTTAAATAACATGAGTAGGGACCCGTGCCTGCGAGGAAACCAATGCCGGCTCCATACAAGGTCAAGTGTTAACCTTAAAAGTGTTGCGAACAGTAATTATATTTATTTAAATTACCGTTAAACAAAATTATTACGTCACGTGCGGTTTTGTGTTTAACTTAAGGACGCCACCTCCTGCGCGTTGGAGGCTCAGAAACGACGGAGGCGTAAGGACGACCTTGAAGCGCGCATCAAATGCCGCATCGCCTCAACGATTCAAGCGCTGAACTAGCGTGCAAGCTTTCCTCCGAACGGTTTTTACTATGGTGCTTAAAGAGGTGACCATATAATTTTATTGGTGGGAAGTCTACAACTAAGTTCAGTGCAGGTCGCAATCTGAGTTTCACATACATCCAGTTAGTACATTTTGAAATACGGAAGTCTGAAAAGGCCGTTTTTAGCCATGTTTGAGGGCTTAGAAACAGTGTTTTTAATTAGCACGGTGTCTTAACATTGAGGTCCCGACCTTGTCGTAAGAGTGTTTTGTTTTCGTAGATTTGCACAATAGGCAGACGTGGAATACTTTCGTAGAAAAATCCTGTTTACGAACACTGAAACGCATTTGAAGCGTGAGGTAGGCGGCCTACTTAATGCCGCTCTGCACCTAAAAATTCGTAATTTTACAATTGCACCAAACACTGCCCAATTCTTGTATTTTACATTATTTCCTACAAATAAAGTATTTTTTAGGTTTCGTGATTATCGTACAAGCACATGTAACAGTAGGAAATGGACTATTTTCGCTAATTACTCACGTGAATTATTTCGAAACGATATGAATAAAAACATTTTTAGTGAAATTAATTGTATTCAGCTACAGGATGACACTTTTGTTATTCGACGTAAAAAAATATTTTGAATAAATATAATTACTAAGAAATATGGGTCTGATGCCATAGTAAACCTAATACACTTTCTTAAATGTTCGGAAAATTAAGTTATGATTCAGACGTGAGGCCTATTCTTCAGTATTGGCATGCATATTTTTTATTATATTTAATAATCGTGTTTATTTAGTTCTGTATGCATATAATTAATGACAAATTCAAACAAGTACCACATTTCAGTAAGCAAACATGGACTTGATTCAGTATGGTATCAGAACGTCAAGTTAAAGGCCGTTCATAGATAATGAGTCATGCCAACCTTATGAGCAATAATTTTCCCGGAGTGGTTAATTCCAATTTTATACTCTTGACACCGATACTTCGTAAATTTAACTACGATACATATTATTACGCGAAATAAATGCCTCGCTTTGTCGAAATACGCACACGCATTCAGTAAATAAAATAACTTACACGTGATTAGCAATTTTCTGGTATTCCACATAGGTAGAGATGATGGTTTATAGCGGGAAAAGTTGACTGTTTGATGGATTTCAATACACGTCCAGCTTACCAGAAGATTACTGGCTTTAGCTTGTACTTGGAGCTGTTGCTCTATTTGACTGAGCCAATAAGAATCCCGATATTGTAATATTTGGTGCCTGGTATTGGTCTGCAGACAGCTACGTTGTGTCAGTGTTTTCAAGGCTATCTTGGCACAAAACATTTTCGCGATACACCATCATCTCTACACATAGGCTTCCAAAAACTTTAATAAAGTTTTATAATAAGTAGGGACTGGAAAATGTCGCGAATTCAATGACCTAGGCTAGAATCCATTATGCTATGAATACTTAAGCCCCGTTTATTCGTTATTTGTCTGCTGTTCCACTGAGTAGCAGCCAGTGGACAAATAGTCGGGGCTTTAGTATGCATAGTACAGTGGATTCAAGCCTACAGGTAATTGAATTCGCATTTTTCAGTCCCTAATGATAAGGTATTTTGTGTACAAGTGATTCGCGTGGGTCTCATAAGACTGCACAAAATTGAGATTCACTGGATTATAGTACTTTTAATGACAACGTATTAAACAGTTGCCTATCGCTTGGCTCACTGGTTAACGGGGATTGATCCCTGTCAGATCGGTTTTACGGTTTTTCTTATCAATAAGGGAATATACGTATTGTTTTACTTTTTTCACGCTAACAAGGCATAGTTTATATTTTCATTCACTTTTTGGAATCCATATGACTTTGCTTCCGTTAGTTTTGTGGCCTCTGTAGTCGCTCCCGTAAATAAAGCAATTTTTTATTTTCAGCTGTTTCCCGTTGCAAAGTAATGAAAATGTTATGGTACCAGTAAATTACAGAAAATCGATTAAGTTTGTCTCTATACCCTGTCGCGACAAAAATTTTGATACACCGAATTGAACAGCAGTTATCGAGAAGAAACAGGTAAATCCAAGGTGGTAGGGATCAATACACCTTAAGGCTCCTGGTTGGTGGGCTAGGGGGTTCGGGCACAGACTAGATAGTAATACCTACAGACGTGAAATGACGTGGCGGCTCGTTTGATGATAGTGAACTTCGTCGCTTATTGGCTGTCCGAGGCAGTGGATACACAAGTCCCGTGTATGTTTGGCTCCTGCATGTTAGAGTAAGTTTCGTATTGGCCTGGCTGCCGGCTAGCAGGGTAGCTGCCTTACGCTGATTGGCAGTAGGGGCTTCCGCCATGTTGCTGGCCAGGGAAGCCATTTTGCTGGCGGGTGTAACTGAGTTCGCCGTCCTACCGGCTCTTTCACTTCTGTATTTCTAAATATTCTGTGGTTCGGGTTCGGGTTCGATTCCCGACAGAGGATGTGCAAATTTAATTATATCTCCTCGCGTTCAGGAATGCTTGCTGTGTATTTAAGTTGTCCCTCATCGATGCTGAAGCGAATGACGAACCACCGCTTAGTAGTCCAATATGTTGCGCCAACTTCCTAATGGCGAAGAAAAAAATTATACTGAAGAATAAAATGGAAAAGTACGATTGTTACTAGCGCGACGTATCCATATGTTGCCTGCTGACCAAATAGTTATGCCAGTATCACAATGACGCGGCACTAAAAATTATCGTTATTGCGATCGTTCGTCTGGCTGCCACGGGACAAACACTAACAAAAAATTAAATCAAAACGTATAAATAGTTAATTGCCCACTACGTACTTACATCTAGTACGACTGTCACATGTGTTAACAGTGTTTAAGTTTTTTTTTTTTTCAGTTTTTTTAACATATTTTAAATATCCACAGGCATTCTGAAACGTGGATATAAAGGCACAGTTACGTGTTGCTTAAAAAGTGTTATGACGTGCTTATGATATGAAACAAAAATCTCTCCTTAAAAATAAATAAACGCTATTTGCCACCAACTTACCAGTTTCCCCAACATTTTAGCGCAAACTTAAAAAAATGCCATCTTAAATCAAATCGATATAATTTCCGTTCGGAATTCGCGTCGCGTCCGCCATTTTTGTCGAGCTGACGTCACAGAAACCTCGGTGCTTATTGGAGGACAGCTTTTGTTTTTCGTGTCGCGGCAGTCGTGTCGCTTCTGTCGGGCCCGACATTATGATTCCTGCATTAGGAAGAAAGGATGTCAAGAAAACACACCGGAAGGAATCCTGGTTGAGAAGTCGGTCTCTGATGCCTTGTCTGCTTGAAGAAGCAAATACAGGAAAAATGCGTGAACGATGACATGGGCTTACAAAATGTAGAGCAGTAATGCTCTTACATCAAGACGTCTCCTGGTGAGTTTTTACCTGCTAGAGGCATCGAAAAAATGGAACCAATAGCGGTGACACTAGTACGCTCGGTTAAGATTAACATCGCTCTTATGGGCGAAGCTCAAAATTGGCCCGTGGCGTTTTTTCTTGAACGTGTCTTCTAGTGGCGACCCTGTAAATTTGTTTTTTGAACATTGTAAAGGCTATTCGGGATAAAGTGAGAACTAAAAATATAACCTTTGAAAAATGTCACCAGCCGTTATTGCATGCAATTCAACATTAACTCTAGTTGCCTTATTGCTTGTATGGTTGGCAGCGAAATTACGCAACATAGTTCTGTGTATTTTCCTATTTAAATGCAACAATATTGAAAAAAAATCAGTCGAAATCGATAAAATCGTATTTTATGTAATTAGTACACTTTATTTAAGGAAACTGTATCGATTCACACTGACTGCACAATTTATCTTATACGCGCAAACGTTAAGTGACGTGTCCAGAGATGACAGACATTTCCCGTCGTTTGCCGTTACGTGCGAAGAGTTACGAATTGGCTAAAAATAGTACTTCAACTGGGCTTTTTTAAGTGCTCACATTATTCCGAACCGCCTATAGATATTTTTTTTTACTAATGTTCAATTACTGTATTTATAAAATTATAAGTTGTAATATACAATATGATTAAATAGTGTACAATACCACACGGCCTTAACTTCGTTACATAAATAAAATCGTTATTATTATTGTTATTATTAAATTCGAACGAAAACTCGTTTCGTAAGTAAGGGGTTAATTTGTCACACAAAATGTTTATTTTTTTAGGTCGTCTAAGTAGCGGAAAAATAGAGATGATATGGATGGACAAAATGTAACATGTCTTTATGCACACAAACGACTTGTACACGAAGGTGCATGAAAATTAGAACCGACCCTAAGTGATTATAGCTGCTATGCAAGACCTTGCATGCACGGTACTTGCATACAAGTAGGCAAGTCACACTGTGCAAGTCGCCTTGGACAAGAAGGTGTACACATTGTTCAAGTCAGGGGCGTCATTTCAGGTTTTTCCAGGGGGGGGGGCAAGATTTTGTTTTCTGACGACAGCGACCTTGTTGCATCTTTTTTATTAATTAAGCATGTATAAATTAAATACTTTAATAATAAAACTTCAGTTTTATGTCCTTAAGTTAGCATTATTTACATTTAAAAATACAAAAAAATATATTTATACACAAAAATTCCAAATCCAGCGGGGGGGGGGCATTTGACCCCCCCCCCTGTAGCCCCAAATGACGCCACTGGTTCAAGTGAATGAGAGATTTTGTTAGCGCTCAACAAGTAGATATTTAGCACTGGTGTTGGCTAGGATGGGGGAGTGTGACATTATGCGAGTATGGAGCAGGGCCGGAACGAGAGAGCGTTGGAAACGGGAAATCTCCGAGAAAACCCGCCGACCAGCGGCATCGTCTGGCTCGATTCCACATGGTTCAAAACAGATTTACGTGTGTAGTAGGTTTAAGGGCGTTCAAATGGGTAAAAATCGTAATTTTATATTTTTACGGAATAGCGTTAGTTTTGCAGGTGTTACTTGTGATTACACTTTCCTAGTAAAAAAAATCGTTTAGCTCAACCAGTTTTCCCATCATGGCATTTCAAAGTCAAAATGTGCATGCTTTTACTTGTATACACACCGTGCAAACCAATAAACCGAATGCAATTAAATACTTCACAATAAACTACATGTCACGGTCTACGGCTTGAAAATATAAACCCATTACGAAATATTTTTGTATTTAAAAAAATTCTGAAATTTGGAAATTTTATGCTACATTTAGTATAATTTTACTAGAAAAACATTTCCTAAGAACGTGATTTTATATACTTAACCTTGGACATGATGTTTCAATGTGAATTATTTCATTGCATTAAGTTAATGGGTTTTCACGTTGTGCACACAGTATAAGCATGCAAATTTAAAATTTGAAATGCCATTATGGGAAAACTAGTTGAAGTATTTTTTTTGTACGTGGAAAATATACTCCCAAGTAACGACTACAAAATTAACACTATTTAACACAAATATAAATTTATTATTTTTTTCCCACTTGAACTCTCCTGACTCTACCTACATCAGGATCACACGCGGTATCCCTTAATGGCGTTCAAGTGGGGAAAAAATCATAATTTTATATTTGTACGAAATTCTGTTGGTTTTTGTAGAAGCTACTTTGGAGTATATTTTCGTCAAAAAAAGGCTCAGCTTGTTTCCCCCCCAATGACATTTCAAAGTCAAAGTCCAAAACCAATAAACATAAAAAAAAAAAATTCACACTGAAAGCACATGTCACGGGCCACTGCTTGGTATGTTTTAAAATCAATAACAAAATATCTTTGTGTTTAAAAAATTCAATAAAAGAAAAAAATTCAAGAATTCAGAAATAATTTTTAAACGCAAAAATGTTTTGAAATGTATTTTAATACATGTTAAATAGTAGCCCGTTACAAGCAGTTTCAGTGTGAATTTTTTCATTTTAATAAGTTCATCTGTTTATACGTTTTTTGAGAACTAAAAATTTGCAAATTTTGACTTTGAAGTGCCATTATGGGAAAACTGGCTGAGCTAAATTTTCTTTTGTGAGAGGAAAATGTACTCGAAGGTATCGTCTATAAAACTAAAAAATATAAAATTGCGATTATTCCCCACTTGAGGCCGCAGCTGCCCTTCATTGGCTGTGTAGCGTCTAGTACCTCTTCGTCTGGCCCGTCTCCTTAGAGACGCGCACATAACATGACGTCACGCGCGGCTGGTCACGTGGTCGCGCGAGGTCAGCTGTAACGTGGTTACCCACCCTCCTGCCCCGTCCTTCAACCCTTATCCCTGAGCGCGGCCCGACTAAAGCGCGCTGCAACCCCCAAGCCACCCTCTCCAACTGCTCGTTCCTACCCCTGTAAACTAGATTACCGCTGATTCAGGGCGGTTCAAGAGCGCCTCATGCGTGTCTAGGCGTGGGAAGACAATTTCCCTTCGCCAGGTTCTCACGGGGTCTTTTGACAACACACGCTGTCCATATTCTTACAATTTATTCACCGTAAAGCGATAGCTTTGTAAACCCCGTTTAAATTTTTTATGTTCGTCCTTTTTTTTTTTTTTTTTTAATCTTTCTACCACCTGTTGGTTGACGTTTGGGGGTAAAAAGAGCTCTGCATAAATTTCACAGTTGTCTGAGGCAACAGCAACACACTGAAGACATTCCTTTTTTAAGTGAAGTTGAAGTATTGGATATATTTATTTTATTTTACAGATTTCGAGCCATAACGTTTATTCAAGTAGTATTGTCACAATTTTCTCATTGACAATACATAATATGCAGCCTCTTTGTGATAAATTGTTTGACATGAATAATAATGAAATATATCATTAATTTGTCATTAATAAATTCAAGGACGATTAAAATCGTAATGTAATATGAGTATATAAAACTACTACTATCTCCAAATTCTTCACAAAAATCTTCTATGCCTTAACATTGCCTCATTTACGAAACATATTTTGAAGAGACGTTTTTGTAGAAAAAATATCGATAAAATTTGTTTGCCATCTTGCTCTCCCCCTTAAGGTATCCGCCTTGGTGGATGAGATTTGCGCATTCGAGGCCTAGAAGTGTGGAAGCTATAAGGACGACACAGCGCGCTCATCGCGCCTCACCCTAGCCTCTAGGCCAAGTCACTGAACTGGTTTGCAGTCTTCTTGCTGAGAACTCGCCTGTGTGAGACATTCAGTGGTGACCCTATCATTTAACGGCATAATATTACAGATCAATGCGTAATAAACACCCCTATACCTTTTAAGAGTTTCTGCACCAAGATTTTCATTCCTAAGAAGGACAGCAAAAACACCCATTTTTGTCCGCTAGAAAATTGCTTTGAAGAGTAGTTCTGAACATGAAATGAATATCCACACATGTAACGTTATTTGAATGCTATTCCTAAGCAGACATCACTAACTTGTGGTGAACAGTTTTCGAATAATTGTTATCGGTTCCCCATGGCTTTCAGAAATAATTTAAGTCGACTACTAGGCTGTTTCCCCGCTACAGGCCACGCTAAAATTCTCTCCCTGTTTCCTGCATGTTTCAGACATTGATTTCGTTTTAATACAACCGGCTTTCTATAGGTCATTCGGGATAAAGCGAGCGCTAAAGCTTTAATATTTTAAAAAAATCACAAGCCGTTACTGCATATAAGTCACCATTAACAAGACTTACTTTACTGTTTGTGTGGTTGGTAGCGAATCCGTGATTCCATGTATTTTACTACTTGAATATAACATAAATGAAGGAACATCATATGAAATCGACCTCTCTGTATTGAATATACTTTTTATGATCTTACTAACATTCCTACTAACTGTGAAATTTTGACTTAATTAGCACCAGCACAAAGTGACGCATCCGGGCTGCTTAATATCTTGCACGTTGCTTCTGGCTCCGCGCTTCAGACGAAGTATAAAATTCCATCGACAGGTGGCATCAGAGTTAAGTTCTCTGTGTTTTCGCCGCTTCGCTTGGAAGCGAATTTAACCATTGAGTGTGTTTGTCCGTTGAACTATAATTATATGTTTCTAATTAACACATTCAAAACTATTAGGAATGACTGTTTATGAACATCATTACCAAATGATGTAGAACCATTGGTAATCTATAAACTGTTATGTTTTACGTTCGCCAGCATGAGTATCTGGAAATAGAACCAGCTTTTTTTCGTTTTACACGTTGAGAAAATACGTTATTTATTGTTTCTGTTAAGTGCGTCGTCGTTTTTCATGGCAGTAGAACTAAAAGAAACAGGATTTCTTGAATTGCGTGTTTCATGTGTGTTTTTAGTGGCGGTTTTGAGTTACAAATTCAAATAACTTATACTATACCCACATTTACGAGATTCGTAACGGCAATAGTAGGTGTTGTAACAATTAGAGTCGATGGACAGAAACCAGTATTATAAAACGTTACTCGCTGGTATATATAACTAAGATTACTATTGATTATAGCATATATTCAACCCCCGTGCATTTAATGAGTAGATACTATAGGTTTTTATCGGAGGAGTTTGATGTCGATGTAAACAATGTATGAGCCTATGTAAATAAAAGCACGTTGCAATATTTATGTTTCCAAGCAGTAGAGTGATATAAACTGGCAGAAAATATAAATTAATCAGAGCTTTTTTGAGTGCTCACTTTATTCTGAATCACCTATACCAAGATATTTATCCCAATCTGCCTACAAAGTGTCTCTTTACTTTGATCAATCCAAAACTTAAGCGACCTTAACAATTAGAGTTTTTTTTTTAACCACAGTCTGTAATTCAAGCAACTGTAAGTTTGCGTTACATTTTCATTTGACTCTTGACTTATTTGACACTTCCTGTAGAGTGTGCAGTCAATATTAAACAAGCAACCACATGAAGAAACAATACCGTGTATCACTGTGTCAGAGAACACCCGTTGAAAAGAAATCGGGTGATGTGAATAAAATTGTGACTCGTCGAGTGTCTACTCGAACCGTGAGCGTTGCGAGTCGGCACTCGGGCATATGTTGAATAAAATGTTCAGACTCGACCCACCTAGTGAGTGGACACTCGTGACATGACGTCAGCGTATGACTGCGAGAACATACTCCGGTTTCCAGGTGAATAAAGTATAGTGCCGACTCGCCACAGTGAGTGGCCACTCGGTAAACTGCGAGCCTCCACAGTAGCAGGCTCACCATAGCAGAGTGCACACCGAGAGAGTTATCATGGCAGAGTTTATGCCGATTCGCGCACGTAAATGTTACATCGTAGAGAATCACGAGAAGAGGACTACCGTTCTTTGTACAGGTTCAATAAAGATAGTGTAGAGTGGATTGTGAACCATTTTTTGGAGGAGGAAGTAGATAATCGTGTGGGTGCTGTGTCAAATATTAACCGGGTGAATTTGTTTCTGCGGTACATTAGTGAACCGGGTTTTCAAGTTGGCGTTGGTGAAGATTTGGGTATACACAGATCAACTGTATGCAAGATTATTTCGTCTGTGCAGACATCAATTTCGAGGAAGATGCGACTGTGAGTACGTTTCCCAGAAACCGTAGAAGAAATGGAAATGGAGAAAGCTAAATGGCAGACAAAGAACCGATTCCCACACGCAATTGGAGCAATAGACTGCACCCATATACCCATCATAAAGCCATCTGTACACGGGGACGAATACATATATAGGAAACGATCCACAAGTGTCAATGTGCAAGCAACATGCGACGGGTCGGACGAGTTAACCAGTGTTGACGCTTCTTGGCCAGGTTCCGTCCACGACGCCAGAATTTGGAAGAATTCAGAAATTTACCGAATAATGGAGAGAAACACAACAGGAGCGCTGTTGCTTGCAGATTTCGGATACGGAATAGCCCCCTGGTTAATGACGCCATTTCAGCATCCAGCTAACCCTGTACAAACGTCTTTCAACAGATGTTTAACGCGGGAATGGGTTTGTATTGAAAGATGTTATGGCCAACTAAAACAACGCTTTCCCATGCTAAAACATAAACTACGAATAAAGCTGGACAACATACCATCGTTGATATCATGCTGCTTTATTTTACATAACGTTGCGAAAGGTCTTAATGAAGACGACTTCGAACCACCCGCTGGAGTAGACAATGAAGAAATCGCACATGAAGAACCACATCATCACAGCGAGCATGTTATCCGTCGCAGGGGACAAGAGCGGCGAATTAAATTATCAAATGTGATACATTTCAACTTGTAAATGGAAAATGTATAAATTAAATTTGTTATATCACAAATAGCATGTGTACTACTTTAGAATAAATTAAATTAATGCCAGTAGGCTTATATTACACAGTGAAATCTGGTATATAGTTTCATTTAAGTAATATGCTTGCACCACTTGACTTTAACGAATATGTCATGAAGGGAATATGAGATAATATTTAATAATAATGTATCATAAAGGAAAATAACGCATGTACATACTCCTGTACTTGTATACTTTAATAATATAAAGATGTTGGTGTACTGTATTACCATTTGTATGTAATGTTATGGCAAATTGCTACTACCTACTGTTACTACACCTACTAAGTGTTGTTTCCAGGAAACATACTCATTAACAAGAGATCTGTAGATATAGTTTCTGATGTGTCATGCTCGTCAGTTTCGTTACTGCTATTGGTTTGTGCTTCTTGTCGTCTAAGCTCTCTTTTCAATTTTAAATCGAGGAGCTCCTGGTATTTTTTTAAATACTTCAACTGTTCTAATAGAACTAATCGTTGCAAATTGGGCGTTGAAAGACCTTTAGTTTCCTCGGTTTCTGGCAGGTTTACTTTTTTCTATTTTATAGGACGTTCAGTTTGTAAAGAAAAGGTGCTAGTCTCCGTCCGTTTTGTTTCTTGGGAATCAGCGTTTTCTTGAGTTGCATCTTCATCGTTTTCAGAGTCTTTCTCGAACGTATCATTGACATCTGTGACCTGTGAAGACTGTGACGTCCCTGCAGTTACACCTCCTAATATGTAGTAATAATAATTGTTACAGTCGTTTTTGGACAACTTTGCATTCATGATCATTACACTACTACACACATATTGATATGTATAGTAACATTTATAAATATAAGCTATTACTAGTTTTAGTAATAAAACGTGTTAGCTATTCGCAATAAATATGCAAATTTGTATTTCCTCCCAATTATATTATAGAAAGTCATTAACTTATAAATATTGTAGGTACCTTTCATTCGTACGATTGAGGGGTTCGAATCGCCTTCAATAAATCTCAGGAAATCTTCCTCCCATGGTTTCAATACAACGCGTTTATTTCCTGTTTTATTGACATCTACTTTTTTCTTCAATCGTGATTTCATATTTTGCAGTTTTTCCAGAGTTGTCCTTCACTCAAGGCTACCCCGAACTCAGCTTCTACTCTTATTTTTATTTCACTCATTGCACTTGCACGTTTGTTCTTTGCTTCAGGAAGCATAGTTTTCTCTAATATTACAGGAAACTGTTTAACTATAGAAACAAACTTCAATTG
The DNA here is from genome assembly GCA_003012365.1 of Medauroidea extradentata. Lineage (NCBI taxonomy): Eukaryota > Metazoa > Arthropoda > Insecta > Phasmatodea > Phasmatidae > Medauroidea > Medauroidea extradentata. Next base: position 13,600 of record PNEQ01108116.1, read on the forward strand.
ATTGTCGGACAAATCCCAGTTAATCGAACTTGAATCACCCATTCTTCAAATAATATTAGTGAACGGCGTGTTTGCGTGTGAGTAACGTACCAGGTCGCCACCTTCAACGCACTGTAATCGTCGACTACGGCGGAAAACCTGCCTCCCATGTCACATCATTTCCCTGACTTCCCTTTCCCCTACGCCTGGCGTGAGTGGCTGCTCGGGTTGTGTATGACTACGTGAGTGGGCTCTCGCAGAGATAGACACCTAACTTTATTCACCTCACATCATGGTATGACGTCACTCACCGCGTTTGCACTCGACTAGCAGTGAGTGCTCACTCACAAGTGCCTACTCCACTTTATTCACACCACCCATTGTCTGCTTATTGAACCCGTGAAGTGTCCCTGTATCTACCTTCATAGTTAACGTGCTACACATACGGTAAAGCAGTTACATATGCGAACATGCATAAGGATTTATATCAAATTATAAGTGTGAGTTGATCTATAGTTGAATTATTTTAAACGGGGAACAGCCTGGTATATTCCTCTATTGAATTCTAAAATATTTTTTATACAGAGTGTTCAGTTCAGACCGTGTTCAGAAAATGTGCCGTGTTTTGGGAATACGTTGTAAACGTCTAACCTCTCATGTAGGCTACATACATATTTTGGTAAGTGGCAGTGCACATCAAAACTAGGCAAAAAAGGTATAAGAATCCTACTAAATAGTCAATCGCACTTTTTAGTCCATGTGTACAATTTTGTAAACGTGTATGTATCTGCTGAGGAATGGACTTAAGAATGAATGTTTCTCAGACATTTTTTGTCTTGTTTTAATGTGCAAAACCTCGTGCCATAGTATAGCGTTCTTGTAAAAGTGACACCAAATTTAAGATTAAAATTCTGTTCTCACTCTTCATTAATTACTTGCCAAATCACCCGAAATTTTGCCAGCATCATATGTACGCAGATGATTTTAACATATATTGTCGTTCTCAAGTTTTGACTCATCCGTTGAAAAAGTTATTCCTGATCTGTATGCAATTATGCAGTGGTCACTGAAAAATGGCCTACAACTTAACCCGCAAAAAACCCTTGCAATACTAATTGGTTCTAGCGAGCTGCTCCGCAAAGTAGATAAATCATGTCTAACCAAACTTTCTTTAAATTGTGAACCAGTGCAATTCCTAAGTAAAGTAACGAACTTGGGTATAGTTATTAACGAAATGCTGTCATGGTCAGATCATACAACAGTGGTGTGTAAACGAGTGCTTGCCGCCTTGCATTCGTTAAAATGTTTGAGGGATTCTTTACCGCAATCTCTAAAGTTAACACTTGTAAGATCGTTGGTCTTTCCTTGCTTCAACTACTGCGATGTAGTATGTAATGCCTTAAACACTAGTCTCTCTCTTCAAGACTTCAAAGGTTACAACATTTGTGCGTGTGCTTTATTTTTTATTTAAATTATAGTGAACCTCTGACGCCTTGCTACAAAAAGTTATCCTGGGTTAGATTCCAGGCGAAAACTGCACGCCTTAATTCTGTTGTTTAAAAACTCTGCGAACTGATAATCCACTCTACCTTGCGTCCCGTTTTACACTTCTGTCCTCTTACCACAATAACAAAACTCGTTCCCGCACAGCAGGTTAACTCGACATTACCCCGCAAGAACTAATTTCTTTACCGGTTCAATCTGTGCCAGCAGCTGTCGCCTCTGAAACAGTTTAGAACAGCGACATATGCAAGTAGAGTCACCCGAAACTTTTAAAGGCTCTATTCGTGAACATTAGCTCCAACTTGCTCACCAGTGATAGCACAGTATTTAATTAATTAATCCGTTTTTAATTCGTTGGAAGAACTTTTGTTTGTATGTGTGAGCGTGAGCCTACGTGTGTCCATATGTTCATGGTTCAATGTTATTATTTTTATTTTTACTTTCCTTAATTATTTGTCTATATGATTGGTAATATTTATGTGCACTCACTTTTTTCTTTATGTAAATAGTTCGTTGTTATGTTTTTATGCAAGTGGTAGAGAGGCAATCTTGCCTTAACTGCACTACGTCAAATGAAGCCAAATAAATAAATAAAAATAAAATAAAAATAAAACTATATGTACGCGGTGTTACTTTTTAGTTATGATTATTTGTAACGAAAATAAAAAAATTTTCAATTATTTTAAAAATATTTAAAAAAAAATATTTTTTTTCGTTACAAAATCCTGAAAAGAAAAATCTTACTCACAAGTTTAAGCGTTTTTAAGATGATTGGTACGACATTTTTTTTTAGTTAAATCCTGCGTGTGATTTTAACTTTAAGTCCTTCAGTCTAAAATATATATTATAAATAGAGATGATGGTTTATCGCGGGAAAATTTGACTGTTGTGTTTCAACGCCCGTTCAATTGATGAAAAGATAACTGGCTTTCGCTTGTACGTAGAGCTGTTGCCCTTTTAACTAAGCCAATAAGAATCCCGCTATTGTAATATTTGATGCCTATTATTGGTCTGCAGACAGCTACGTTGTATCAGACGTACGCCCCCCAATCATACATGTCACAAGAAACTACAGTGTTTTCAAGGGTATGTTGGCACAAAATATTTTCGCGATACACCATCATCTCTAATTATAAAAAGTTAAAAATGTGTATTACAAATTGAAAAATTTCAGAATAGAATAGAATATATGTTGTTTTGAATTGAAATTAAAATAAGTATATTAGATTTTTATTTTGTTTTGCAATTTTACAAAATTTTCTTCATAAAACCCTTCACGCAATTTTTAAACAATTATTTTCATCGAAATCTGGGAAAAGTATGGGGACGCGACGTACTTTATATTCTTTACCGTCTACGTTAACCTCTTTTTCCTGAAATAAATTAGCCTACGTATTACAGTCGTATTTATCTAAATATATTTGGTTCTGTTTTGCTTATACCTAACTCATGCACTCGTCAGAGAATGAAAAAAAATAATTCACCCTATTAATGTTTTGAGGAATATTATATAAAGAAATACATTAAATGTTTATTTATAATTATTGCAATCATTAGCAGCCAGCCAACAGAGGTAAACATCACTAAACATAACAATATAAATTTACCAGCAAACTTCGACGTTACAAATGTTAATTATGGTTGTAAATTTCCTTTGGAATGGACGATTGTAAATCAAATGCAACAATTAAAGCAGAAAAACCTAATTATTTCCTTTGTTATATTTGGAGCAGTTTATTTTATCGAATCCAATATAACATTTTACGCAATTAACCGTATCTCTAACCAGTAATAGAGACAAAACAATCGACTAGATTTTCGAATTTTAATGTGTACCTCTATTTAAATCTATAATTTACTGTAGATATGCAGTTTATAGTCAAATTCATACCTTATTCAAGTTCAACACTTCCCGTTTCCCATATTCTACGACTTTTAATTTTACATTTATATCTTCAATTTTTGTATATTATATTTCTAATTTTAATTCTTCGTTCTATTAAGACTTCCCTGAACCATTTTTTCAATATAAGGCGTCGATATTTGGATAGGAATTGCCATGAAAATATTTTGTTTCATTTGTTTTAATTTGTAACGCATGTTCTCCAGTTGGATAATAAATTATTCCGTAGCCATTTTATGTCATAAAACAAAACACTGTTTTATTACTGTCTACGTTTTCTTATTTCCCTTAACCTATTGTTAAATATATATTTTATTTAATAATCAAATTAACCGAATTATTTTCGTTAAATTATTCTAAGTAAATGCATTGTCTTTTACTATTTACAAAATATGGTCACAGTTCATAACAACTTTTTCTATCTAAATATATCCAGCTTTTACAAAAAATCTAAATAATTTCTTTTTCAGTTTTCTTAGATTTTTTTGCTCTTTCTCTAATGTATTTTATATTGTTCTTGTAAACTTTTTGTTTTCTCTAGATATTCTATTTTTATACCAACTTCTTATAATTCTTGTACTGTTTTATTAGAAGATGATAAGTATTGAGAGTATCAATTATTATCATATTATAAGGGCAGTATAAGTTTATTAGTTAATATTCGTCCTCTTTCGTTAAACTATTGGCATGAGATTATTTTAAGTTTTTGTCAACCGAAACTGAACGTAAATAAAATATAATTTATTGATTTGATTGTATCTTCTGTTGTTTCTGGCAACTGCACTTGTGTTCCAATAAACACATAGCAGTAATCTTTAGGAACAATACCTCGCTCTTTTGTAAAATGGGGCAGAAAAAACAGGATTATTTTGAAATATTTTTCATTATTATCCATTAATTCTTTTCAGAAAAAAAAACAGGATTATTTTAAAATATTTTTCATTATTATCCATTAATTCCTTGCATTGATTGAATGGAAGAATTTTAACTTTTTGGAAGTCTTTCTTAGAATTGTTACATGTAGTAGCTTCTATTATTTCGCTATACCATTGCAATTTTCAAAATTTTTGAATTTGGATTCTATATTGCTGATTAATGACAGGGCTAGTTATTTGGCATGTACATTTGGTATAAATATTTACTCTAAAATTAGAACTAAGCTATATCAAACAATATTTTCCAACAGTTCTACCTAACAATTAAATTACAGCTCTAATGATCTGAGTACATCACTTGCATGTTCGTAGTATTGTCTATGCTGTAGCCACAGTGTCTGAGCGAATATTCAAGTGTGTTATGAGAATAAACGGTATGTCGTAGAAATTGCAACAAGAAGATCTTTTTTGTTACACATGTCTCAGTTATCAACAAACCATCTTCACATGTTTGAAAATCATGACAGTAAAATAGTTGCTATTTTCATAAGGGTGGAAGGTATCAATCAGCATTTGCTGTTTGTTTGAAAATCCCAATAGCATTAAGCAATGCTGACAATTTAGTTTTTTATGTAATTTAGCTTCCTATATTTTGGAGGAAAACGATTTTAAATTTAATATTCAAAGCCTCATTACTCCCTTAATATTAAGTTTAGGTAAAAAATGCAATACATCCTTTCAGCTTATTTTTCCATAAGGAATCACCTGCCGGAGTTTGTCGATGCTGTTCAGAAACATCTGTATATTATATCCTTAAAAAGCCATTTAAACTATGCTAATTGTAAAGATAATAACATAATAAATATAAAACTCAGATACAGCAATTAAATGATTTTCGCACCAATGAAATTATATTGTGACCGGTTAAGGCCGTTATGGGTAATTTTTTCTACATTGATGCAAAAAAACTCAAAACATTTTTCACGTAATGCTTTGAAAAATTTTAAGGTTAAGAGCTTTCAGACGATCAAAGTTATATGTAGGTGTTTTTGCAAAATGATGCAACTTTCGTTCGCAAAAAATTATTGTACTTATCGATTTAGGCTTATTTGCATTACAAACTCGATTATACTATGGATGCAAAAATCTGGAAAACTATGAAGTTCCTTGGTACAAAAAAATTAGAACAAATTAGGATATATTTGCGATCAAACAATGTAGGTTTTTTTTCTATATTAAAACTACGTAGCCTTAAAAAATGTTTTCAAAATAATTTTTAAACATTTAAAGTCTCGCAGTATAAACTGTCTGCTTACAGGATACAGAAAGTTCAAATTATGTCCTTACGGTGTTCTTTCAATAAAAAAAGTGATCTCACCAACCAAGCGCTTGTAAACACGAATTGGTTGAACTTGGACAGCAGAAGATTGCACTAGTTCATTACACACGTAAATAAGTTACTAATGTCGAAAAAACTATCTCATACGTATATGAGAAACTCACCCAATACTCCCTACTGCATACACTCTAAGAAATAGTTTATTAAGTTGCCACACGTGCGTATAGGAGCGCTAAGAATGTAGGTATGGTAGAATAGTTTCCCAGACATCCACGGTAGCAATCCTAAAGTTTTTTATAAAACAGACAAATGTATACTAAAGTTACCAGACTTGTATTGTAACAAGTGTAAACGTTTGCATATTTACAAGGCGGAAGCACGCTGTCTCATACCGCGATTATGTTAATTACTTTCTAAACATTTTAGCAAGTTTTTTTACAGTGTATGCTCTACACGCGAAACAAATCCAAAAACGCGCCACGCCACGTCAACATTAAAAAAAAAATGTTTCACTTATTTTGCCTCAGTTTTATGGAATGATCTGTCCGAGGGTAAAAAAAAAAATAGCGACTCTATTAAACTGTTGAAGAAGATGTAAAATTCCAAGTTAATGCCAGAACCACTTGCTGATCTGTGATCTGTTATGCCAAAATGTTTTTGATTCATGTGTTACAAAGTTACGTCTACTTCTTTCAATCCGTCGTGGTAATTTTGTATATTTGACTTTAGTGGGCCAATTTCTTATTTCATCTTTTAAAACTTAAAATAGATCAATAATGCCGACCGCAATGTAAGATCAGTTTTGTATTCTATTCCAATCTAAATTTGTCTATTTCCGTATAATATAGGCACATTTTTATATAATTGTTATGTTTAGCTTGTAAAAAATGTGTACTTGTTAAACGGCACGTCGCTGAACCAGCCGTGAATTGAATAGTAAATAAATACTAGTTCACTGCTTGTAGCATTGCGAGGATGCAGGTATTGACGTGTAAGTCAGTGTCATCGCAGCGTTTCCTCGCTTCTGTGCCGAGATAATTCTGGCTTCCGGTGCCTTTACATATACATATATAACTATGAAATATAGTTACGTGTAAATACAGAGGCGCCAAAGAAATATAACGTCGCAAAGCAGAAAAAAAAAAACTTATTTACAGTATACCTACCTGCATCATACAAGACAGGATGTCAGTCTCAACAAAGGACGATGCATATACACCCTCCTCAGTCTGAATTGCCAACATAACAAAACAGACATGTCATCAAATGGCTTCTATAAAGATTGGTGCTGTTCAGCACGTTACCACACTGACGTCGTTTTCGAAGCATACTTATTACCATGTTACCTTGTGTGGTAGGTTGGGATGGCCAACCTTATAAACATCAATACACCAATGCGGAAAAAGTAATTTCCTTGTAATACATGTCAGTTATATTGCGAGTTCACTGTTTTATTGATGTAATGAGACATTAAAGAAGTTACAATATAGTACCGGTATGTTGTTATATTTTTGTATACACCCTCACCCACCCACACACACCTAAACCTGTATATATGTGTATAGGTGGGTGTGAAATTCAATTTTCTTTATATTCTAAATTTGAATTATTAAAGGAATATTATCGAGGTTAACCTTATCCTTAAATAAAATAATATTTTACTGTGAACTGCGAAGGCACTTCCGTCTAACTAATTTAAATTTAGATTTTTTCCCTTATTTCAATTTAAATCTTTAAATAAAAGCTGTGTGCCTTATAGAGTATTGCTTCATCAGGTGTTCGGGATGATACAACAGGAATCAATAACTTAGTAATTGGGGCATAAGTAATTTAAATGCAGTTTTTTAAAATTTAAATATAAAATAGAGTCTGGAATTTTAAAGTACAGTTTTTTTTCTCCTTGGCTTGTTTGGTTTCAAATAGACCACAGTAGAATTTAAATTAGTTTTGATAGTGCATATGTTTGTATTTTTCTTAATTTTCGATTTTCTGTATTTTTTGTAACTTAGTTAATAAATTTTCTTGGTGAAGTGACAAACTTTTGTGTTGCAAGCTTCTCTAGGTTGTAGGATTTCTGATGGCGCCGACGTTGTGTTGATCACTTGCTTCATGGAATTTCTTCATGACGTAGGTTGTTGACGCACGTTGGTCAGAATTTACAGGGAGATGGTTAGGGTATTGGGCCGCGAAAGTAGTTCCGCTGATTCGCACTATTTATCCCCAATTTATGTATTTGTGTTGGTATTCTTTATTATTTCGAAGAAAAAACTGTAAACTCAATATTTGAAACCTTTTGTTATACGTTAAAATGTAATTTTGCTATTTCTGGTAAAGTTGAATTCTGATGTGTCATCCCGCCGAGGTATATCATAGCTATAGGCGGTTGGGGATAAAGTGAACATTCAAAAAAGCCCTGCTAAAGTTCTATATTCAGCCAATTCGTATATTTCCGCGTGTAACGGCTAACTATGGGAAATGTTTATCCTCTCCGGACACGTCACTTGATGTTTGCGCGTCTCAGATATATTGTGCAGTCAGTATGAATCCATACAGTTTGTTAAACAAAAGTTTTATTAATTATATAAAATACAATAATGTCGATTTCGGTAACTTTTATTTCAATATTGTTGGATTTAAATACGATAATTAGAGATGATGTTATATCGCGAAAATGTTTTGTGCCAAGATAGCCTTGAAAACACTGACACAACGTAGCTGTCTGCAGACCAATACCAGGCATCCAATATTACAATATCGGGATTCTTATTGGCACAGTCAAATAGGGCAACAGCTCCACGTACAAGCTAAAGCCAGTAATCTTCTGGTAAGCTGGACGTGTATTGAAATCCATCAAACAGTCAACTTTTCCCGCGATAAACCATCATCTCTAACGATAATACACGGAACAAAATTCTGTAATTTCGCTGCCAACCATACAAGCAGCAAAGTAACTAGAATTAAAATTGAATTGTGTGCAGCAACGGCTAGCGATATTTTTCATATGTTAAAATGTTAGTTCTCACTTTATACCGAATGACCTATACCATGTTCTTCCCGTGCAGGGTCAGTCATGTAGGGACAGGAAAATTTCGCGAATTCAACGACCTGTAGGCTAGAATCCATTGTACTATGCATACTCAAGCCCTGACTATTTGTCCACTAGCTGTTACTCAGTGGAACAACAGACAATGAACGAGTAGACGGGGCTTGATTATGCATAGTTTAATGGATTGAATTCGCGAACTTTTCCAGTCCCTAGTCATGAGAAGTCGAAAGTCACGAGTGGGAAGTCATGAGTGGACAGTCACGAGAGGCAGCAGTCGTTCGCGAGTTAACAAAAATTTAACACTTGACAGTCGTGCAGGGATGGCGCGAGAGGAAGGACGTGTGTTGGTGAGATGTACAGGAAGGTGTCGAGTGCGTTGGCATGGCTAGCAGACAAAAGTTCAACATAGACTAGTTGATTTGAATTTACGGAACAATTTAATCAGTCAATTGAGAAACACCACATGTCACATTTTTCACAACATGTGATTATTGATATTTACTCAAAACTCAAACGTCAAACACAGACGTGACACGTATACCAATTTTTGAAAAATAACATTGCCTTATTTTAGAAGGTTATATAAAAATAAACATTCTCAGTATAACATTATTTAACAGCTATTTCTTGAAAGTGACATGTGGTGTTTCTCAAATGACTGATTCAATTGAGATGGTGGTTGTTACGGGGATAAAACAAGGAAGCAAATCCCAGTAGATTTATTATTATTTTTTTACCTTTGTCAATATGTGTATTAACTTTAAGCATGTAAACCCGACGGCAAACAAGACAATCATGGTAACTAGGTATCACTCGAGAGGTTCATTGTATTTAAAGAGAAACTGCAATAGCTACGTACGATCGGTGCCGGATGTAGTGGGATGTTGCGTAGCTTCCGAAAATAAATGTAACGATTAATGAATCCACGAGTTTCTCAATAAAAGTTAAACCTTACCGACGGGTGGGTGAAATTAAGTAATCAATAATTAACAAACCATAAACTGAGCTACACAGGCACCGACGAATAAAACAAAACCTCAACTTCATTTGATGCGACTGTAGCAAGACGCGCCACAATACACTATTCAATAACCTAACGTGAAATATTTTTATCGGAGATAAACAATTAAGTTACTTTTGACAACAGCCTCTTACAATTATCCTCAATATCAAGGCTTAATAGTGTCCTTGTTTCGTCAATGCAATGATATTAAAACTGTTTACACAAAATGAAACACTCAGAACCCTTAAAATATACAAAACTCATAATCTGTACATAAAACCATAATGCAAGAACATGAGAATCGGTAGTCTTGTTTCAATAAAATAAAATCCACACTATTTTTTTTTATTTTTTAACGGCACTGTCACGACAACGTTTTAAAATATAAAACTATATTATCGAATGACTTTTTCATAGGATAATTTCCCCCAACACATATACCGACACTGTGATTATAATGTCTGTAAATAAAATATTATTTAGTTTAATTTAGAATAATTTATAGTGAGGTTGTAATGTTGGTACTCAGGTAGTCTCTTATACCCAATAAAATGTACGTAAGCTTCATCTGGCCGACACGATTCTTGAATACTGTGATGACAAGATTTTTGTTGACGACACGATGCTTGAGTTTAGTGTCGATACAATGTTTAAATTCATTGATGGCACGATGCTTGAGTTTAGTGTCGATACAATGTTTAAATTCATTGACGGCACGATGGTTGAATGTGGTGACGACTCGATGCTTGAATTCAGTGACGATAAGATATGTTTTAATTCAGAAATGGCACGATGTTTGAATTCAGTGGCTATAAGTAGTGATGATGGTTTATCGAGGGAAAACTTGACTGTCTGCTGGATTTCAACGTACGTTCAGCTAAACAAAAGATTTCTGGCTTTTGCTAGTACGTGGAACAGTTACCCTATTTGACTGATCCAATACGAATCCTGCTGTTGTGATATTTTATGGCTGCTATTGGTTTGCAGATAGCTACGTTGTGTCAGACATATATCACCCAATCTTACATGCTGCAAGAAACTACAGTGTTTTCAAGGGTATATTGTCACAAAACATTTTTGCGATATAACATCAATCATTACTAGCTATAAGTAAGGACACGAAAATTTCGCGAATTCAATAACCTACATGTTAGAATCAAATATCCTATGCATACTGTCCACTAGCTGCTACTCAGTGGAACAGCAGACGATGAACTAATAGACGGGGCTCGAGTATGCATAGGACAATAGATTCTAGCCTGCAGGTAATTTTTTAATTCAGTGATGGCACGATGCTTGAATTCAGTGCAGATAAGAAATGTTTGAATTCAGTGACGACACGAAGTTTGAATTCAGAGACAATACTGGTTATTCTCCTCGAAACTCAGACGCCGCTTGTTTACGATTTCGGCCAGCAGTGTGTTCTCGACAAAATAATAAAAGTTTATTTGGTTTACGATGTTTTGCTGTAAATTTTCTACCAACTGCGCGGTGCTTGGGACTTGCTAAACCCGGAGCGGAGGGCGGGAATTTCCCTGGTTAATTTCGCCTCTCTCGTTGATTGTACGCCTCCAGCTCGCTAGTAACTTAATAGCGACTTCGATATACAAAGCGCTATATCAGCCCCCTCGCCCCCTTTTTCCCCCAGGGGTAGTTCTACAACCGCTGGATTTTTCAAATTTATTTTACCCCGGTTAAATGGGAATAATAAATCTGATATGGTGTCCCAATATTGGGCTGGCGGGGAGGACACAGATTTATGCATAATGCATCCCATTAAACGGGCTCCATTCCGAAATTCATATTCATAGGCAGGGCAAGCAAGTTAGATGAGAGAGGAGGGTTGGTATCCAGAAACCGGGAGGGGTACCGAGGTTCCACCCCCTCCATTTCCACGACCCACACTTCCACAACCCTAACTCCTTTCCCAGCCAGGACGGCATTTGCATTTTAACATCGCTGTAAATGCGTTTTCCTTCTCTCGGTGTGAGTGGCCGCGGGATATGTGTTTGGTTGGCTAAGGGGCGGGGGGAGGTATATGCGGTTAGAAAAAGGAGGGGGGAGGAATATCTGGCATTCGCTAATTGAAGTATATATGCACCCGGCAATCCCCTCTTCTCCCCACAGGGCCCCTTTGCGTGATTTCAATTGGCCAGAGCTGTCTGCAGGAGAGCTCAACTGCCCAGCTTAGAGGATTTTATTTGCAACCGATACGCTGTAGGTAGACGTCTGAAAAATTTGCGTGCGTTTTATTTTAGGCGCAAGCTAGAATTCCAGCAACTTTATGACTGTATAACGTTCAAAATTGGTCGTTGACTCACTCGACACTTCCTGGAAGTAGCTGAGCCAATAATAAAACTGTAACTTAATGCAGGCCCATTTAACTGTGTCAGCGAGCAACTAATAAACAGCTGCTGTCTGCACGATTTACATATATTCTTGGAGGCTAGCCTGTTGGTCAGTGAACCCGTGAGTTTTTCCAGTCTTAGCTGTAGGTGAAGGTGACTGTAGTTTTGCGCAGTTCTGTCATCAGCCTGCAGATACAAACTGGGTCGTGACACAGACATACGAGGCGTTAACTTAGTAGCTGCAGTTTGAAAACCATCACTTCTTTAAGGGGCATGGGCCCGAGTTTCTTCGCATTTAACGACAATTTTTTTTTGAAAACATAAATGGGAGCCGATATCGTAAAATAGCTTCGTAACTTTGTTATGACTGATTTAAACTGCATATTCTAATTTTGTCGAGTCAGAAGACTGCAAAATAGTTGCTAATTAGTTAATTGACGAAATTTCCTTTTAATTGATAAATTAGCTATACTCATCACACAGTTTGTCTCGAAAAATTGCATTGCATAGTAAAACCAATTTGCAAAAAATTTACGAAGTAATTTTACGATATTGACTCTCGTGTGGATTAAAAATAATAATTCTCTCTAAAGCCGAGAAACTCGGGCCCAAGCCCTTAAGGGGCATGGGAAGGTGTGAAAATGACTCGAATACTCGTTTGTCGATAAAATCTGAACTATTCATCGTAATTCGATGGGGTTTTTATTGCCGAGTATATATTTTACTAGCGGGTGTTTATCTATATTGAACATGGCGGTAGTATGCTTTTATTTCGAGTAAAAAAATATCAATGGTTTTTAGAAAAATAAGGGGCTTGAAACTACAAAATAAACAAAAATGGAAAACTTTTAATTTTTTATAATTTTTAAGTATGATAACATCCAGGTCTCTAAAATAACTGTATTTCTAAAAATACTCACGTTTTAATTTGAAAATAATTTTACCATCTGGAAACCTATGGATTTTGTGGTTTCAAGACCTCATTTTATTCTAAAAACCTTTTTAATTTTTTACTTGAATAAAATCATACCACCGCCTAGTGCTGTACAATCAGACGTCCGCTAGTAAAATATCAACTCGGCAAAAATTCACATCGAAATACGATAAATAGTTCAGTTTTTTTTTATACCGACGATTGAATATTCCAGTCGTTGGCTAGACGTCTTACCATTCCATACCCCTTAATTTTACGATGATTACTGAACATTAAAGTATTCAACCAAGAAATACAATTCCTGGCTAGATTTTTTAGAGCAAACGCGTTTGTGAGCGAAAGTAGCCCAGTTGCAGAAACACCACCACAACAAAACCAAAACCACAATCAGAATGCTGGATTTCCTCAGAGTGTATACGTACCGTAAAATTGGGTGACTCGGGACGTATTTGCACAGTGTTTATTTTATGTGTGTAGACTGGGAGTGAACACACATTTAATATAATGTCGATGTTCATAATTTGGTATATATCGCCCGTAAGTTTAGCATCTCAATGTTGTCATATATGAGGAAAGTATTTTTTTTATGTCCCGTGTCACCCACGTATTACAAATCACCCCATATTACGGTACCTGAAGACGGGAGCAGATCTCACTTCCTAAAGCATGGCATCTGTTGTCGTCCAGTGAAACCTGTTAGTTTCCATCTATTTATATTTGTTGTTTCATCTGTGTTAAGGTTAATTCTTCTACAGGTCAGAAAGAAAATGTGTTTTTTACGGGAGAGATTGGAATTGGGAAATGTCTGCCGCTAGTTTCGCTGTTATCGATAAGGGACCAGAAAAATACGAAAATGTAGTGAAATTAAATTTTAATAGGCTTGGAAATTACAGAAGTCATTTAGCTTAATTTTAAAGAGAAAATAAACCAGTTTCGAAATTAAAATTATAAATTTAATTCAACTTAAAATTCAGGAAAGCAATGTGAATGGACAGTTTGCACCCATTAGCGATACCAGCACTCGAGCGACAGAAATTTTCCCTGTGACAAACTTTTAACACTGATCTTTCTGACCTGTGGTAGAAATAATCTTGTGTCCACGTGCATTCGTGTCTCACGTCGTTCATGTTGCCATCGTCAATTTTTTTCGCCGTTTTTCTTACATATTTTGTTGTTTTACTTTATTGTAATTTTTTTGTACAGTTGTACTTATCAGTACAATAAAATCATAGAATGTATTTCATCATAAAATATTTTGGTTGTCCTTTTTGTATTCACAAACCCGCCTGGCTTAATTCACTTTTCTTTAAACGAGAATAGTCCGTTGCGAGCCGAAACATGCCTGTAAGCCATACACCAATTACATTACAGATATACTAACATACACAGGACGATACTAGCTACTAGTTATAACGTTGTATTTAAAAGTATTCTGTCTTAAAGAAGCATTTTTTTCACGTTGATCAACTGGGTACTTAAACTTAGTATAACAAAAAAAAGTGCCTTTTAAGAGGGACAGTTAGACAATTTTATTGTTTTTTCAATTTTTTCAGCCATTATATTTATTCAAATTATATTATAAAAATGTTCTCTTCGACAAAGCATATTATATATTCTTCGTAAACTGTTTGACACAAATAACAATGGAATATTTCTTTAATTTTTCGTGCAGAATCATTGCAAGAGAATTCTTGAAAGTTAACCTAAAATTTCCGTACAATGATTCCGCGTGACTAATTTATAAAATATCCCATTGTTATTTATGTCTAGCAGTGTACCAATAATATGTCCTATTCTTTGTGAAAGAGAACGTTTTGGTAATACAGTTTGAATAAATGTTATGGCTCAAAAACTAAAAAGACAATAAAATTGTCTTACAGCCCTCCTTAAAAATGCGGATGACATTTACGGTACGAACATGCGTGTAAAAAAAGTGGGAAATATAATATTTTTGGCTATTTCAGTGTAAGAAAACGGGAGACGAGTCTTTATGGGTTGTGTTGAACTGGACCAGCCAATCAACATCTGGCGTGCATGTCTCCTTGAAGTTGTCAAAGACAGACGTTAAGGGGATAGCTTCCTAGATTTATTGATTTTATTTTTACACACTTGTAAACTAACTTTTGTGGATTTATTTAGAAATTCAGAGCCGGTAGTGACGTGAAGTATTAGTTAATACAGAATTTTTTGAACACAAGCGAGCTGACTGTCAGCTATATTTACTGATGTGACACTGACATCAGTTAATAATTAATTTTCCTCCAATTACGATTGCAAGAATAAAGACCGTAATTATATATATATAAATCAGTGTGATCTTAATATAACATTTTACACGTTATCTATGTCCTACTTTGCTTTCTTTTTTAAATATTCAACGTAGCACTTATGTTACTGAGAAATTTAATTAAAAACGTATTTTTTTAGGAATCTTTTCTCGTAAGTGGCAAGTGAAGTCACTCGGTAGATGCACCCACTTCCAAATCAATAATTTCGGTTTTCGTATTCTGCAAGGTTTCAAGAGGGGATTTTTTTCCCCGCGCAGAAATCTGTATGACCAACCCTGCGCACGGTGCGTATATAATCCAGGCAGTCCTGTGTTCCCAACCCGATGGAAATTCGATACCGCATAGCTCTGACTCACGTGAAAACAATTTGCATTTAAATTGAATTCTTACCGTTTGTTTGTGACTCGTGTGCAGCCAGCGTATGCTGATGTATGCATTATTAATACTAGCGCATTCTTCGCATGCACCTATTGAACTGCAGTGTAGTAAATTAAGTAACCTTACCGCCCCCGCTGAAATATCTTGCAGTGAGTTGAGATTATTACAATTTTGACGTAATCACTTAAAGGCATGGTATAGGCCCTACTTCAATTTTCATCGTCATATTTTCCCTTTTATGTATTTACCAGATACTATTTTCTAATTTTAGACATAAATCGTAACTAAATTTTGCTCTTATGTAATTTTTTTTTCTTACCTTTCACAGTTTTTGCGAAATGACTCGTAGATGACGGAATTTGTATTTTACGGTAACTAAAACAAACCGACATACCAAAGTGAAAAAAAGTACAGTGAATAACGATGTTATAGGCTACAACGTCTACATAAAACAAAAAAATAAAAATATTTTGAATTTTATAAATATTCTTGAATTTGTAAAATTATAATTTCAAATTTCAGATTTTTTCAATACAAAAATATTATTTTTTTTTTGTTTTTTATATGAGAACTTATAGCCAACAACATCGATATTAACTGTAATTTTTTTTTTTTCAGTTTGGTATGTAAGTTGGTTTTAGTGGCGTACGTATAACAGTAACAAGCAAATTTTAATATTTACTAGTCATCTCGTAAAAACTATGAAAGGTAAGAAAAAATTTAATAAGAAAAAAATTAAGTCCCAATTTATGTATAAAATCAGAAAAATAATACCTGGTACAAATACAAAAAATTACGAAAATTACTGTAGGCAGTTAAATCTAAGCCTGTCTACAAACATAACATACATGCACTACCAGCTACGTCGCTGTTACTTTACCAATACACCACGCTTATTAGAAACATGCTTTCAGATCCCTCAAAATCAGTGGCGAGACTTGACCGTGTTCTAATGCAAGTAGCATTAATAGAACCATGAATATTCCGCGAAAAATGTTCATGCACCAATTTATTACTTCGCGATCGGCGACTCTGCTTGCGGTTATTGTCCGTTTGTCTTTGTCTAGACACGCCTCTCATTTGACTGCGCTGATCTGAATAAGACTACGGCGACACCACAGACAAGATAGTAATACAGACGCGAAATGACGCGGCGGCTAATTTGATACGACCGAACTTCGTCCCTTATCGGCTGCCTGAGACTGTTGATATCAGCTATGTGTCTGCTTGGCTCCTGCATACTACCGCAGGTTTCCTATTGGCCGTCTTGCAGTTAGCAGGACAGCAACTTTACGCTGACTGGCGGTAAGCGTTTCCGCCATGTTGCTGGCCAAGGAAGCCATTTTGCTGGCGTGTGTGACTGAGTTCGCTTTCCTACCGCCTATTTCACGTCTGTATTCCTAAATATTATGTG
Organism: Medauroidea extradentata; assembly: GCA_003012365.1. NCBI lineage: Eukaryota > Metazoa > Arthropoda > Insecta > Phasmatodea > Phasmatidae > Medauroidea > Medauroidea extradentata. The sequence continues at coordinate 30,610 of PNEQ01108116.1, forward strand.
ACGACGCCATAAAACTCTGATTTACTGTGGCACAACAACTCAAATTTCCTTATAAAAAAAACGGGGGAAGGGGTTGAGCAAACGTAATAACTGCTGTTCTAATTTTCTTCTTTAAGAAGGTAGAACTATCACTATATTGAATGAAAGAGTTTCGCTTTATTAAAACAAAATTTAATTATATAATATTATATTACTAAAATAAAAATGACATTGCAAAATTACTGTATGTAAACACGTAGATTGTTAAAGATTTGCCCCCGCTTCAAAGATTCAGAAGTAAGGGTGGGAGACCCATTAAACCGCCTTTTTATAAGTATACTCTACTTAATTTAATTTGGATAAATTTGACAGTAACTTATAGACATTTATTTTTAGTATTTTGTGATTTATTGCACAATGCAAGAAATTTTTTTAGCTCTAAAATGAACCTTAGATGTTCATTTCAGCATTTGTACTGCAAAGTTTGCCTTGTGTAGTGAAACAAATAACAAAATATTAAAAATTATTGCCTATTAGTTGCTATCAATTTCGTCCAAAAAATATATGAAATAGAGTATAACAGGATGGTAACGACGCTGCCACTCTGTAGTTTAAATAGAGACAACTTTGTTAAACATTAATCAGAATTAAACGTTTTAACAGTTTTTAAATACACAAAGAAATTTTGAATAAAAAAACTTCTGTTCAACTAGATAGTAATCAAACTGTATTTAACACGCTGTCTTTCTCGTACTATTACACAAAAAACAGTTACTTTCAAAATACAGACGGCCACTTGGAAAGACGTCGTCAAGTTTCTGGGCCTGAATGTCGCACTGCGTAAAGCTAAATAAACGTGCCGGACTTTCGTGAGCACTTCTAGTTGGGTTGACGCAATCTTTATAGTTCGTTGTTGCAACAATCCTATGTCCCAGCTGATTTGTCAGCGGACGTAGTTAGCGTATAACCGCATAGCTATGTCGATAGAAGGCGTTCCTCCGAAGATTCTTAGCAGCCACACTCCTCGGGTCTTCTGTCCAGCAGCCCTATCACTATCTCACTTTACGGGTTTTAAAGTGCAATAAAGTCACAATTTTATATTTATATGAAATAGTGTTAGATTTGTAGACGATACTTGTGAGTGCAGTTTCCTCTTACGAACAATTTTAGCTGGCGTAATTTTCTCATAACGGTGCGTCAAAGTCAAAATCGGCATGTTCTGCTGACACGCAAACTGTAAAATCTAAATAACTTACGTACGAGTAATATTGTACAGTGAAATAACATACTATGGGCTACGAAATAAAACATTTGAAAAACTTACGCGAACTGATTTTGTGTTTGTAAAAAATTTCTTAATTTGCAACTATTTTCTGTACTTTTGCGATTTTTTAAATTTAAATTCAAAATTTTACGTTGTGGATTTTTAAATGGCGTATAATTTAACAGCGAGTTACTTTGTTTAAGTATGTTATTTAATTTTCATTATTTGCATTGCATTGTAAACAGCAAATTTTGACTTTGACGCCCCGTTAAGAAAAAACTATGAGAGCTAAAGTTGTTTCGTTAGAGTGAAATGTACTTACTAGTATCGTCTACAAAACTAACAATATTCCATATAAATATAAAATTATGATTTTTTCGCACTTGAACACCCTTAAGGCGCACGCCTGATGGCCGTGTGTTTGTGTAAGTGAGGTATGTCACCAAGGGCACCAAGAGCGGTATCGCCTCTACCATAAGACAATGACACGGCGTGCAGGGATATCGTAGATCATTTACCTGACACACTTTCAGTGGTGACACCATCTTTTTATTGGTTGTAAAGTTTTAAGCAAAGTACAATAAGCATTTCTGTCGCAGTTTCACACAAAGCCCGTGAGTAGTCGTTTTTTTTTATAATAGATTGTAAAATCAGTTTTTAGTCATTTTGAGGGGCCCCGAAATGATCTTTGTAATAAACTTGATGTTTGGATACTACCATAACACCATCGTTTGAAGCACGGGCGCCACAACCATAGAGGACTGAGGTGACACGTCCCCCCCCCCCCCAATAATATGTATTTTCATTTCGTCTTCTCCAATATATACATGCTGTTTCTTAACTTGTATTAAGAACTTTAGGACGCGTTCCTTTACCAAAAAATTTGTGTAGTTTAAAATGAAATGTTTGTCTACTGAAATTTGTAAGACAGAAATTCACACTTGGATATTTAATTTTAAATGGTAATTTTGCAAACTATTGGAAGCGACGAGAAGTTAAATTTCAATTCTGAGCACAATGTTTAGTATTACTAATATCTTCAACGCATCAAGAAGCCGCTCTTGAGAACACACCCCTTTATGAAAATAACACCCTCTCGTTGAACCCGCGAAATATCCGGGCCTCTAAACATTATCTATAGTTGCATTGCTGCTTGTATGGTTGGCTGCGAAATTTCGCAATTTAGTTCCATATATTTACTTATTTAAATTCAAAACTACTGAATTAAAATCAACCGAAATCGACAATTGTATTTCATATAATTAATAAACTTTTTTTTATCAAACAGTATAGATTCATACTGACTGCATAATTTATCTTACACGTGCAAGCATAAAGTGACGTGTCCAGATATGTTAGATATTTCCCGTGGTTAGTCGTTACGCGCGGAAAGATACTAATTGGCTGAAAATAGAACTTTAGCAGGGCTTTTTTGAGTGATCACTTTATACCGAACAGCCTATACTCGTGTCTGATCCCCTGTTTAGTAGAGACTGGAAGTTTCCGCGAAAAGGTTTTTGCACCGCTTATATTCAGAGCCATATTTCATGATTAGAGGCAGTGATTTTTGAACCTGCTTCAAAAGTCAACATTAATGAAAAGTAACTTGCTCAGTAGTGTTTATTGAAAATCGTTCTGCCTCGGTCTAGCTCAGCGGGTATAATAAAGGTGTCAAACAATGTAATCAATATAGATATGACAAGTCACTTGATACTGCGGCAAATGACCCAAGCTCACCACTGAATAGAATAAACCAAACACTGATCTGCGACTGAGCCTAGTCATTCATCCCCTCGCCACAGACTAGACAGTAATACAGAAGTGAAATGATGCGGCGGCTCGTTTGTTACGGGCGAACATTGCCGCTTATTGGCTGCCCGAGGTTGATGATACCAGCCCCGTGTATGTTTGGCTCCTGCACGTTACAGTAGGCTTCCTATTGGCCTGGCTGCCTTGCACTGATTTGCGGTAGGCGTTTCCGCCATGTTGCTGGCCAGGGAAACCATTTTGATGGCGTGTGTGAGTGAGTATACCTATAGACACAGGAAAATCGCGAAAATGTTTGAAATAGTCTCCAATAAAGTGTATTACACTAACCGTGACACGTGTGAACGGTTTTGGGACAAATCACACACGCTGTGTAACCAAGCTGTGCAGTTCTAACTGGGCTTGTTGTAGAGAGAAAAAGTGCAACAAATAAACGATAGCCAATGTCGATACAAAACATTCAGTCGTTATATACATCACGTTGGAGCCTAGCAAACAGTTAACTATTCCCGCGATTTTCCAGTGTCTCTGAGTATACCGTCTAACCGGCTATTTCACTTCTGTATTCCTACATATTCTGTGCCCTCGCAGAACCGCGGGCATGACCGTCAAGTCTAGCCACTCACGACGCGGTCTTTCTCGAATAGATCTTGCTCGATTGTTAACCGTGATCACAGACATGTTGTGTCACATTTATCCATGTACTGATTGGCCCAGTCAAATGAGCCACGCCTCTTTACAAATACACGCTGCCAATAACTATAAAGCAGAGCTGCACCTGTGAAGGTGAGGCATTGGCATAATTATTTTCACCTAAGATCACTAACTCTGTTCATGCTTAGTGGTGATGTGACTTTGGGCAGAGAGGTCTCTCATTTGATTAAGTCAATCATAACCAGGTTAACTGCGACACCACACGTCTGTGATTTGCGGGTGGAACCTCGACACATGTGGGAGTTAAAACATCCTATTAGGTATACTTCATTGTCATGTCTGTGACTTGCTGGCGGCTGTTACGAAACGCGTTTGAATACTGAAAGCCAGTAGTAAATAAGTAAATAATGCGACTTGCTACCAGCTTGTACGGTTATAAGCCAATATATAATCGATTGTGGCCAGTGAGTGTATAGGACTGACAAGTCTAGGCTGCTGCCAGATGAATCCGCGAAATTGACGCACCTCTAATGATGAGCCAATAATAACAATTTAGTTAAATGCGGACCCATACCACTGTGTCGGCGAGCAGCTAATAGGAAGTTGTTGTTTGCTTGAGTAGACATATATTCTTGGAAGCTAGCCTGTAGGTCAGCGAACCCGCGAATTTTTCCGGTCTCTAAGTATACATAATTGGCGTTCAACCTGACCTGGAATGTATCTGCGAAATTTACGTACCTCTACTCATCAACTGCAAGATGGTGTCAAATAAGTTAACGGCCAAGTGTGAAGATAACTGGAACTTAGAGTTGCTGGAATTATAGCTTGTGACTGAAAGAAAACGCGAATTTTTCTGGTCCCTTCCTTTTACTGGCAATGAAGAAGAACTCTAGATGCGCGCGTAAGAATCTGAAACAAAATAGTGCAGAAATGTTTTCACGAAAAATTCCAGTCTCTAGTAACCGGTTTTATCTCATTCCATTACTTTAATGGAGCCCTAAATTATTTTGACGAATGTATACTTTTAGCTGTTGCATCGAGCGAGTTAACAATCTTCAACTCATTAACGATGTACGCGAGGTATGTTCCTACAATGAACACACTTGACAGTGCAGAAACTAACGTACTGCTATTTTCATCGCCGAAAAGTTTTGTGGGAAATAGCGATCCGCGTAAACACATTACCGTGTTTTAATTCTTTTTCCAGCGAGTAATAGAAAAAACCTAAATTATTTTTTTTGTTTTATTGTTAGGTAAAATTATCCTGGCGGGATTTGGAAATGTACCAACAAAACCCATTTATTCGTAATCACCAAGTACTGTCGTTGAATAAGCAGTAATTGAAAATAATGAAGTCATTTGTTTAAAATCGTTACACTTCTTTGCATTCTGAAACACTTTCGCATTTAAAGTTTATTATTTTAATTACCGTTTGGATTGGGAGATGAGCATTACCAATTCAATATCTAAAACAAATTCCACAGAAAACTAACCTTCTAAATATTTGAAAAAAAAAAAAATCCATTGTATGAAGAAAAGTGTTTGTTCAATAAGTACGGCGCACGTTTCTCTAGAAAAATAATTTCTTCGCATAAAAAGTTAATGTTTTATTACGGTAGCAATAGAACATCGAACATAACATGGATAAATATTTTGCACGTTCGAAGCCTGGATGATTATGCTCAAGTTTTCAGTCGCATGCGAGTTGGAAGCCGAGTTGTCTCATTCAGGGCATGGAGGTTGTTTTATCGTTCGGCGTTTCATTCTTTTAAGTCAAAGTCGAATAAACGTTTCTCCATGTCTTAAAAAACACCACTCGGCTTCCAACTCACACACGACTGAAAATTCGAGCATAGATCCCCTGCACAATGCTGAAGCGATAAGGGCGAAACAGCACGGGCATCGCGCCTCACCCTAACCTTTAGGTCCAAGTCACAGACCTGGCATGCAATCTCCTCGCCAATGGCTCGCCTGAATAAGCCATTCAGTGGCGACTCTTATCATTTTATGGCATAATAAACCTATTAGGCTATAACTAACAAAGTGTTGTACCAGCCTATACAGGATGTTTGGTAATTATAGGTACATACGGAAGGTGTTTGTCGAGGACGATGTAACAAGCAAATAACGCTAGTAAACATACTTCCGGAAAACGACTGTTTTCCCGTTACGATGTATGGACACGTGCGAACATGGCAATGTTGCAACACTGTTACCGCCATTTGTACCAGGCACCAGTTCTTACATTCAACAGCAAATGCCCATTTCGAGCAAGTGTTGTAATGTCTTTGTCCACATGTGCAGCATTTTGACGTTTTAATCCACGGGAACACTGGTATTACAGCGTTCCTGTCGTAATATGTCATATCGGGAAAACCATTTATTTCCGGAACTACGTTTGTTAATTGCTTGTTTCATCGTCTTCGACATACCCATTTCGTTTGTACCTATAATTACTAAGGATCCGGTTTTTTTTTTCGCGAAAAGAATGTTGCCCCAGTTTGTTTCAGTGCATTACGTGCACATCTGCAATTCGCTTCATGATTATTGGCAGTGAGTCTATGTGAAGAACCGTATATCATTTGACTGAGCCAATTACAATAACGTTCCTGCAACACCACACGTCTGTGATTTGCCGGTAGAATCCCAAGGCTCGTGACAGTTAAAATATCCAATCACTGACCACGAAGCAGAACTGCAGATGTGCACGTAAGACACCGAAACGAAGTGGGGCAAAATTATTTTCGCGAAAAACAAGGGTCCCTAATATTTACCAAACATCCTGCACATTTAGAGTCATACGTTACGTCTATTGATAAGACATGTTTTACATTTCCTGGGGAAACCGTAGTCCTAGGACGGTTTGGCTTTTTACGGAAATACGGATAAACGCACCTAAATTAATTTTACTGGCGTATTGCCAGCGTTTTCTCTCTTAAGTTTAGAGACAAACCATGTTGTCAGAAATACGTCATACTTTTTAATCACCCATTTAAATGTAATAAATAAGTCTGCGTATTAATAAGCAAAGTAGTAGCGCGAAGTAAAGATTAACTTTGTTTGATGTAATATAATATTTTACAAACCTAAACCTTTTCGATAGAAATAACACATTTAAAGCTCAAAAACTTGTTAATGTTATGAGTGAGTAAAAAATAAAGTAAGCTGCTTTACAGCGTAGCATCTAAAAATAAAATTAATTAAGAGACTATACATAAAACGACTTTCTTCAGAATCATTAACTTAGTTACGAATGCAAATAAAAAATGTAAAATACGACTCTGGATTGTAAAAAAAAAAAAATAACTGGCAAACGAAGAGTACGTAGAAATGTGGAAATGGGAGGAAACAAAAAAAGCACGAAAATATTGGTGAAGCTTCAACACGAACAAACCGGAAATAAACATAATAATAAGCCGTGTGATGTAATACACAACCAACAAAACTAGGCACTCGTAACGATAAAATAAAAAGTTATCCCCAGAGGGGTTTCTATGTATAATTTTACCTTCAGCCAAAACGTTACAATTCGGTTGATCAGTTGTATTGATGACGCAATTAACGTAAAAATAATGCACATTTTTAATCTCTTTAACACTCATTTAAATAAACGCGAACGCAATTCTGCAAATTTCGGTTGAAATATTTAGTTGTCTTAGCAGTTAATTAAACGTTATTGTGACTATTGAAACCACATACCTATTAGTAAACCTCAAAATGTTATTAGAAATTGTTGCATAAGCTGTTGGGCGGGAATAAGTTTCAAGTAATTAAAGACCAGAAAATTCGCGTTTTCTTTTGGCGCCAAGCTATAATTCCAGCAACTGTAAGCTCGTGCCACTTTCGCAATTGGCCCGTGACTTATTTGACACTTGCTGTAAGTGGCTTAGACAATAGTACAGAAGCAACTAAATGCAGGCCCATATCACTACGTCATCGAGCAGCCAGTGAGCAGATAATGTCTGCTTGAATACACACATGTTCTTGGAGGCCAGCCTATACGTCAGTGAACACGAGAATTTTTCCCGTCTCTAGTAATAATATAACATGTTTTATAACAAGTGCAAAAGTAACGTATTCTAGGATTGTAACATATAGGCCTGCGCAGAGGCGTTTTTTCGCGTTAGATGCCCAGAAGTTAATATACATTAAGTGCGTCCAAGTGGGAAGAAATCATAATTTTATATTTGTATGAAGTAGTGTTTAATTTGTAGGCGTTAGTTTGGAGTACATATTCCTCTCACGAAAAATATTAGCTGAACCAGTTTTCCCACAATGGCACTTCCAACGTCAAAATTTGCACGTTTTTAGTTCTTATAAGTCGCAAAAAGCAATTAACATAAATAAATTAAAAATCACGCTGAAATTACATGTCACAGGACACTACTTGACATGTTTTTAAAATCCATAAAAAAATATTGTTGTATTTAAAAAGATCGATAAAAACAAAAAAAGAAAAAAATCAAAACCTCAGAAATTTTTTTAAGTACAAAAGTATTTTGTAATGGTTTTTAAAACATGTCGAGTAGTAGACTATGACATGAAGTTTCAGTGTGAAATTTTTAATTTATTTATGTTAATTGGTTTTTGCGGCTTATAAAAACAACGAAGTGCAAGTTTTGACTTTGAAGAACCATTACGGTAAAACTGGTTGAGCTAAATTTTTTCTTGTAAGAGGAACATATACAATTGTACAATCATTTGGGGTAATCATTTGTACCAGTCAGGGCAACTTTGTACCACAAACATAATTTAAATTCAAATGAACTATTTCAGAATTTAAAAATACAGCTGTGTTCTAGATGAATGAATTTGTTAATTTTGAAGTTTGCATAGTGATTGAATACCACTATGCTATTAAATAAAATAAAATGCCTGGTACAATATTACCCCAAAATGGTACAAAGTTACCCTAAATGGCTGTACTCCCAAGTAACTTCTACAAAACTAACACTATTTCATTCAAATATAAAATGACCGTTTTTCTCTTCTTAAACATCCCCAAGAGTGACTTTAAAGCTCATGAAATGGCACATCGCTCATAAGCGACAAGTATAGTCTAGTAGCGTGCAATATTTCCACCGAACCGTTTAACAAGGGGACGCGATGGTCCATTAATAATTTTATTGATGTAAAGTCTACAGAGTGATTCAATGTTCTGTTACAGTATATTTCGGTTACGAACTCAGTACACCGTCGAATACATTTCGTGGTACGGTAGTCTTAAAATACCACTTTAAACTGAGTTCGAGTGCCGCAAGCTGTCTTAAGGACCCCGTATGCTACGCACTTAAAATTCGTTGCAGTGTGTTCGTAAACAGGTTTTCCACACGCACCCTTTGTCCAACGTACGAAAAGAAAACACACTTCAGACAAGGTCGAGACGTAATTGTTAAGACATCATGCTCATAAAAAACACTGTTCCTAAGCCCTCCAACACGGCTAAAAAAACCTGTTAAGACTGCTGTACCTCAAAACTTACTAACCAGATGTGTGAGAAATTCAGACTGAGACATGCACTGAACTTTACTACGTACTTTTCACAGGTCAAATTAAATCGAGCCAGACGACGCCGCTGGTCGGCGTGTTTTCTCGATGATCTTCCGCTTCCCCCTCCCTTTCATTCCAGCGCTGCTCCATACTCGCATAATGTCAACCCTCACCAGCGGTACAGACCTCGATGTTAAGCGCTGATGAAATTATCTCACTCACTCACTCACCAGTAAAATTATATGGTCCATGTTTAAAGACCCATAGTAAAAATGGATCTGCGGGAATCTTGCATGATATTTCAACGCTTGACTCGTAGATGCCCGCTTCAAGGTAGCCCTTATAGTTTCGTCGCTTTTTATCCTCTAACACGCAGGTGGGCCTTACTGAAACCACGGCCAGAGCAATTATGAGAATTTACATGTTAAATTATATTCGACGGTAGCCAGTCATTTTGAATGGCGTCGCTTTCGCACGGAAACCATTCCCTGCGTTGAGAAGACGTATATATTGCTATACACAGATAATAATATAGGAAAAATTTTCACGAGATGATGTTTTCGAGTGTTTCTATATTAAAAAAAAAAAACATGCTTATTTGTTAATATTGTAACGAGACATTGCTAGAGAGACGCCTCGACGCATTTTCTCTTCCCACCTGGGAGACAAGCAGCACTTGTTGCGGTAAAGGGGGATGAAAAGATACTATGTCAAGCGGACGACTGGAATTCACAATCGTCCATAAAATATTAACTACTCATCATAATTAGATGATGAAATTCTTTGCTGAGTACACATTTTATCAGCAGACGTTGATTTAAATAGAACTATGCGGTAGTATGCTTTACATTCGAGTAAAAAGTTAAAAAAATGTTTTTAGAAAATAAGGCTTTAAACCACAAAATCTACAAAAATGGAAAACTGTCAGTATTGAAAATTTTTATATGATAATACCTAAGCGTCTTTAATAACCGAATTCAAAATATTCTCTCGTTTTCATTTGCAAATAATGTGAACATCCCTATACCTCACACGCAGAGATTTTCGGATAGTAAAATTATTTGAAATCGAAACGCGAGCATTTTTGAAATTTGGTTTATTATCGAGGCATATATATTATCAAATTAAAATTATAAAAATTACCGTTTGCAACTTGTGTAGATTTTTTGGTTTTAAGGCATTACTAAAAACATTTTTTTTTTTAAATTTTTTACTCGAAAATAAACCATACTATCGCACAGTAAATAAACGTCCGTTGGTACTCGGCAAAAAAACTCATCGGATTTGGCGAGTAGTTCAGATTTTATTGACGACTGAGTATTCGCACCGTCCGCTCGACATCGTACCTTTTCATATCTTTTAAAGAGTTAGTGATTTTTTTACATTTGGGGCACGGAAACTCGGAAACAGGGAAGGCGATAAGTCGAATAAAACACGTCCGTCAAAAACCTCATCGCCTCTAAGCGCGAAGGACTAAACTATCGTGCAGTGTTCTCGTGGAGTGTGTTTTTCAACGGGACTTCAAGAGATGACCCTGTTATTTTATTTGTGGAAAGTATGTGGTAAACGCCAAAACAGGTTTCTATGATTTAGTTTTACGATTACGGTAGATATTTTATCATCTACAACAACGTGAAGAAAAAGTCATTTGAGCACTTTTAAGGAACTTGAAAATCATGTTTTTAATTAGCGAATTAAATATTTAAAACCATAGGAACACAGTTTGATGTGCGTCTTTTTTTCGTAGATAAACGAGTTAGAAACATTATTAATAATTACACAAGGAATAATACTTACCGTACGACGCTGCAGCACGGCTCACACGCCAGGTCTACTAACTTTTAACAGCCCGGTACAGCAGGCGCTACACTCAATATCTGAATTAGTGAATGTTCACTGGTTCACGTCGATCGATAGAGCAGTTTCAACAAATTGAATCAATGGAAAAACACTGTGAAATCGGTTACTATTCACTGATTCCGATAAAGAGTGCCAACATTCCACAAATTAATTAGTGAATGTCCACAGATTTTCCAGTAATTTTCACTGATTCAATAAGTGAAAACTGTTCTTTTGAAAATAACTGAAAAAAAAAAAAAACAATGAATATTCCCTGAATCGCTTGTGAGATGTTGGCACTCTCAAAGGAAATCAGTGAATATTCACAAATTAAACAGTGACTATTTTCACTGACTCAAATTGTTGAAACTTCTCCATCCGTTAGCGTGAATCAGTGAATATTCACTAATTCAGATTTGGAGTGTAGATGCCGCGTTTGAGGTACGGACACAGGCAGACGATAAGAACTAGACTGGCTCGTGTGTCAACTACCTTTTTATACGTGCTGCGTGAAAACAACGTTCAGTATTTCGGTCGTCGGGTTTTCCTATGGGACTTTAAGCTGTGACCCTACACTTTAATTACGGAAAGTGCGTACTATAGTCCAAGGCGTTCTTCTGTTCTCTTATTTTACGATTCCAGTTGGTATTGTTTACGTGACCACATTCTGAAAAAGCTATTTTTAGCCACTTTGAGATGCCTCGAATTCAAGTTTCTAAGCATAATATCTAGAAAACAAAAATAAAGAAGCATAAATTTGAAACGTGGTTTCTTTCCGTAGATAAGGATATTGAACACACGTTTATTTAGTATATTTCTTATAAAAATTTACTTCTTACACACTGTAAAAATGTTCATGCGTGAGTTGTATACGGTTCTTAAGCCGACCTTTAAGATTACCCACCTTGGCCATCATCGAAACTCTGTATTAGATTACTTAAACTCCTGAAACGGTTGTATTGTTAATACTTGTAATGTTTGTATTTGTAATACTTTTTTTTTTTGTTTAGGTAATTCAATTTTTTTCTTTAGGCAATTTATGTTATGGTAGTTAACTTTAAGGCAAATTTTGTTCTTTGATTTATTTATTTCTTTAAGGCAAATGTTATTACTTAATCTTTTTTTGTTTCTTTCTTTGCAAACGTAAATTATATGACGCAATTTATCACGTATTTGTTGCAAGCCGGCCCATGGCTGAACTATACGTGGGTAGATAAGTGAAATAAATAAATAAATAAAAAACATCTGGAAGTTTCGCGATCACCTTGCTTCATCCCCGAGCTATGTAAATGAGTTGGCCGTCGTCGTGACAGGTTATATTGCAAATACAGCTCGCGGTAACTAGGAAGAGGAGAGTTATTATGGCGTTTAGCTTATGCATATTTATTCAGTTTACGGCGTTATGTTTATTCATTTGAAGTTTTACGTGCCTTGGAACAGCGCAATCCCTTGTTGTAGAACTAATCAAGGGGAAGGGGGAAGGAATTGGCTAGGGCCTGTTGAAGGAACCATCCCTGAATTTTTCTGGAGTGATTTAGGAAATCCCTGGAAAACCGAACTCAGAATGGTCGTAGCCAGGGATCGAACCCGGGTCCTTCCGAATGCGAGGGGAGTGTCTTACCACTGCTCCACCTCGTTCGGTAATGGCGCGAACGACCTTGAAGACGATGGTGGTGAAGAGGAGGTTGTGGAAGACCACAACAATCTTCACCACAATATTTCAAAATAAATTATACTGAAAAAACCTAAATTTTTGAAATCATTACTGTAACTCCAAACGAATATTTTATTTGCCGGACAGTAACTTAACAGCGGATGATAGGAAGTGATTTTACTTGTAACATTAGTTTAAAAACTACTTCAGACGCAGCATATAAACAGCCGGTCAATAGAAGATCTCAGATGAACACACGGTAACTTGCAGTCTAATCTGCTGTCGGATAAGTACGGGAAAATTGCAGATCTGTATCAAATGTGAATATGCATTAAGGCCCTCGCCTATCATTCTTTTTAAATATGTTGCAGCGTGCTCGTAAGTACTTTTTTTTTATGAAACCAATTGTGCCAGTGTAGGAAATGAAAATACACTTCAAACAATGACTGAAGAGTTGATTCAAATCATCATGTTGATTAGAAGAATCATTTCCGAGCCCCTTGAAATTGCTGAAAACAGATTTTTTTTAAACATGTTATATCTGGAAAACTACTCACAAGATTCTTGCGAAACTACTCTAGAAGCATATTAAAACTCTTCACCAATAAAACAATGGGGTCGCCACTGAAAGTGTCAGTCGGGCGAGTGATCTACGATACCACTGCACGTTGTTTCAGTGTCTTGCGGTAGACGCACCGCACCAGATGAGCCGGTCAACATCGCCCTTGGCGCCGTGTCTCACTCACAAAAACACACGACCAATAGGCTGGCGCCTTAAGGTTGTTCAAGTGGGAAAAATAATGATATTGTATTTGCAAAAAAAACGTGTTAGTTTTGTAGACATTACTTGCGAGTTCATTTTCCTCTTACAAAAAAAAATTAGTTCGGCCAGTTTACCCATAATGGCATTTCAAATTTAAAATTTGCATGTTTTTAGTTCTTACACCCCTCGAAAACTAATTAATATACTCAAACGAAATAATTCACAGTGAAAGTACACGTCACTGGCTAGGGCTTTAAGTATATAAAAACCCATTCAAACAAAAGTTTGTATTCTTAAAAAAAAAAAAAAATTGAAATTTGAAATTTTTTTGCTACTTTTAGTAAATTTTTTTTAATACGAAATATTTTGTATTGTATTTTTATATACGTAAAGCTCTAGCTCGTGACATGTACTTTCAGTGTGAATTATTTCGTTTCAATATGTTTATTGACTTTTAGAGCGTATATGAACTAAAATCTTGCAAATTTTGACTTTGAAATGCCATAATGGGAAAACTGGCTGAGCTAAAAAATTTTTGTAGGAGGAAAATTTACTCCCAAGTAACGTCTACGCAAATATATAGTTATTATTTTTCCCCACTTGAACAACGTTAAAGGGACTTAATAGATAGACAGCGTTTGTGTGAGTGAGGCAGGAGCGTTAAGGTTACCACTAACCGACGTGTGATATACATTATCGCCTCTACGTGCTAAGCCACTCAGCTGATGTGCAGTGCTTTACTACTATCTTTTTTCGTACGAGACCATACGTGGTGACCACATTATTTTAATTGTGGACATTTAAGTTGAAAGTCTAACTCTTGTTTCTATAGTTGTGTTTTTTTTTTAATACGGTTGCTATTTTTCTAAATACGACAGACTTGTAAACTCATTTTTGGCCATTTTGAAGGGCCCGAAAATGTCGTTGGTGCCGAATTGTTATAACTATAGCGATGTAGTTTGAAGAGAGTGTTCTTTTCGTAGGTATACAAATATACTCTGCGTTAAATAGTTTCGTTGAAAAAAAAAATAGCCGCAACTCGCTGCAACGGTTTTGAAGCGCAGGTAGTGAGACCCCTTAAGGTTGTTCAAGTGGTGAAAAATTACAATTTTATATTTGTATGAAATAGTGTTAGTTTTGTACACATTACTTGAGAGAACATATACTTCTAACGAAAAAAAATTAGCTCAGTCAGTTTTCCCGTAATGGCACTTCAAAGTCAAAATTTGCATTTTTTTTACTTCATACAAAACTTAAAAACCAGTTAACATAATTAAATGGAAAAAATCACATCAAAACTACGTGCGACCGTCTATGGCTTGTAGCAATAAGACCCATTACAAAACATTTTTATGTTAAATAAAAAATTTCAAAATTGGAAATTTTTTTGGTTACTTGTAGAAATTTATTTTAAGCACAAAAATATATAATAATAGGTTTTTATATGCTTCAAGCCGTAGACAGTTACGTGTAGTTTTGGTGTAATTTTTTCCATTTCAATATATTTACTGGTTTTCAAGTTTTGTATGAAGTAAAAATATGCAAATTTTGACTTTGAAGTGCCATTACGAGAAAACTGGCTGAGCTAATTTCTTTTCGTTAGAGGTAAATGTACTCTTAAGTAATGTCTACAAAACTAACACTATTTCATACAAATATAAAATTATGATATTTCACCACTTGAACGCCCTTAAAGCTCCGCAGTGCCGAAGGGGAATTACCGTGCAGGCCCGGGAAATCCCCCAACTGTGTCGCAGGGAATTTGGGCGCGCGGCGAGGTACGGCGAAACAAGCAGCGGTTATGGGAGCGCCCCGCGGGCCGAGGGGCCGGCCCAGTCATGAATATGTGATGATACAATAACAGGCCGTGCCCAATGTATCATACATGAGCGGCCGGCTGGCCGGGCTCCAATTAACTATGAACAAACGCGGCGCGTACAGTAAACAAATACGCTCGCTCTCTCGATTACCGCAGCTTCCGCGGCGCGATGGTTATGACCTCTAGTTTCCTGCGCTCTGAGGACGTGGTTAAATAGTTGCCGTGGAGCGATGTGTGGGTCACAATGTCAGCAACGTCCAGGAGCGTAGCCAAGCTGGGGAATTAGAGACTACAACATCCCCTTACCCATCGTGGCTAATTCTGAAGAAAATAAATACAATATTTTTTACTAGTAGAATATTCAAAGTATCGTTACGAAAACGGCTAAAATATCAAGATCAAGTTTCCTCGGGGTGCGTGAAAGATTATGGTCAGCGCTTAACATCGAGGTGTTAAGCGCTAATGAGGGGTGACATAAGGTGAGTATGGAGTACTGCTGGAATGAAAGGGTGGGGGAAACGTGAGATCACCGACAAAACCCGCCGACACGATTCCCACATGCTAAAATCCGGGAATCGACCCCGCCGGGAATCGAACCCGGATCGCCTTCGTGGGAGGCGAATGTTCTGACCATTTGGCCACCGCGGGCCCATGTTTCCCCGAGGGAGGACTATCGAAAACCTACTTTGAAAGGGTGGTTGGCGTTTATTATATTATTCTCAGACGAACACCCCTCCCCCTTATACATAACATGGCTACACCGATGATGGTTAGGGTAGTATACACAGTTTAATGTTTAAGGTGACTGCCTGAGTGAACCTATGTTACGTGTTCGAAGCAAAAAAGAGAAGACAAACTGTTGTGTATACATCTTCTAGCCAAAACCATACGATTTAACGTTTTGTAAAGTTAGCTATTACGGCAAAAACCATTTCCAAGAAAACAGCCAAATAGATTTGTGAAATTTTCTCTCGTTTAATTTTAAACAATTAACTGTCCCAAAAACAGTAAAATCTGGGCAGCATGGCAATGTTCACCACTATTCTTTTCTTATTTTGTGTATCTTAAAGTAATTATAAGACAAGTACCATCTCGCGGTATTCAAATGGACCCAAACGTTAACGAGGAAAGCCGAAGTATTCTGACAACGAGATCATATGCAGGATGAGTTAGGTCGGAGTGTGATTATTTTCTGTGGTGATAGCTCACGAAAATGTGTTTTCAATTTGTCCCTTAAGTGAAAACAGTGGGAGTAGTGCTACTTTGACAATAGACTTTCAAGTAACATTTTAATTAAAATTTAAAAAATTACTTAATATTAAATAACAAAACTTTGCACAGTGACTTTACTTGATTCTCAGTAATTTAGTTTGGTAATGTCATTGGCCCATCATTGTTCAAATGGAGCACGACACTTTTCTGCTGCTTCTAAGTTCGGGACACTTCAGTGTAAGCCACGTTATATTACAGAATTTTAAACAGGCGCGGAAGATTGATAAATAAGGTCGTCCTGTCGAAAATTGCGTGAGTAAGCCGCTTTTGAGAAAATCGAATGATAAAAAAATCAACATAGAGTATTTATTTTGTAACGCCTGAAACATATGCAGGCATTGCGACTTCGTTGCAAGACATGTAACCGAACTAAAAGGCGTTTTGCAATAATAATATTGTGACGGATTTATCATCTAAGATTTGTTGCACGGATGGTGTAACAGTATATGCATAATACTGTAAAGAAGTTGCATTCTATGAGCAAGGAAACTGCACATCATTGTCAGTGATTGGATGATTCAACTGTCACGTGCCTTGGGGTTCTACTGGCAAAACACAGACGTGCGATGTTCCAGTAATCTTACTGTCATTGGCCCAGTCGAATGAGAGACGTCACTTCACACAGAAACTCTGGCAATATCCTCGAAGCAGAGCTGTACGTTAAGCCATTGGAACAAACTGGGGCAAAATTATTTCCGCGAGAAGTTCGTTGTCCTAGCAATGACTATTTAATCAGAACGGTACGGGCAGGTACACTCCATAGCCAGTAGCGTACAAGAGGAAAGAAATGAACTCTCCAGTAATGCACTAGGTCTTCGAAACAAAGGTTACGCTGTAAAAATATGATTAAATTTATCACACCAATGTATATCAGTGGTAAAATTGATTCCCATAGATCAATGGTAACGTCCCTAAACGATTTAAATGACTCGCAAATATAAAAAAAAAACACGATTCACAGGTCAATAAATTTCAAATTGATAAGACCAGTAGAATTACTCACATTCACTCAAAAATAAACTAGAAAAGAGATGATTACCTTTAGACGGCTCAACAGATTTCCTTCAACCATAGCTAAAACCCACCTGGTTCACGTCAAGGTAAACAAAAAAAAAAAAAAAAAAAAAAAAAAAAAAAAAAAAAAAAAAAAAAAAAAAAAAAAAAAAAAAAAAAAAAAAAAAAAAAAAAAAAAAAAAAAAACCTGCATCAAAAAATTCATTTGTTTAGGAACAACGATGCCGCAGAGATTATACACGACACGTAAAACTTATAACACCCCTATTTTTGCAAAGGGGGGATGGGGGTGGTTAAAACAGTCAAATATTGTTCGATGTTATCATATTTGTATAGTAATAATTCTGAACTGTTGCTCTTATTTATTTTTTGTTTTAATACGAGCAAAATTCAGCAGCACGGCCGTTTACAATTTGTCGTGCATATTGTAGACTACATACAGTTATAAAAATGCGATTGTTAGAACAAGCAATAATATACATAAAAACTTACGCACTAAATTACAAAAGTTAATAATAAATAAAATTTAATTAAGTCTGTTTCACAAAAAAAATTGAAGAGTTTACAAATAGTGAGAAATGTTACTTATGCTGAATTAATTTCCTGTGTTTTTCATTATAATGGTTTAATTTATTTTTTGTTTTTGCCTGTTAGTAGGAGCTCTTTGTATTTTTTCTTAAATACACTTATTTTTTCTTAAATGCACTTAAGAAAAAATAAGTATATTTACAAGCTTAGGCATGATGATGTCTTTGAATGTTTCATGCAATGGGACAGAATGACAAACTGTATTATTGTAGACATACGCCATTGTGATATATGTCGTCCCAGAAATCTTAGAAAGAGATTAAGAAAGACAAACAACGAAATACGAAAAAAGAGAAAACAAGCCGAGTTGGCTGCGGTCAACACATCCATAAACAAAAACAACAGGACATGAACGATTTTTTTGTCCTTTATTTGTTGTTGACTAATTCCTTATGGGATCGTTCATGTTCTGTTGTTTTTGTTTATGGATGTGTTGACTACAGCCAACTCGGCTTGTTTTCTTTTTTTTTTCGTATTTCGTTGTTCGTCTTTCTTAGTCTCTTTCTACGATTTCTGGGACGACATAATATTGCAGTGGCGTATGTACACAATAATATAGCTAGGCATGATAAGCGTATATAAAATATTCTTTACATTAGTACAGTAGATATTAGACAGCTGACAACTATGTTTTTTAATTGTATGTTATTGGTGCTCTTATATCTATAGAAAACTTGTTTTAACATATATAATTTTGTTTGAAATTCTATTTTCTCTATGTTTAGTAGTATGTCAATTACTAATTTTTCTCTGTAAGAGATGTATATGTACTTTAGTAGTATTATTACTTTTTTAACATCGCTCAATTGAAAAATTTGTAGTGTAAGTATAACATACGGCAAATTGTAAACCGATACTATTCCAATGCTATTTAGGAAGTTTTATTTTACAGTGTACCTTATTTCTGACCCACAGGTGCGACTGGCGCATGGACGGCGTCGCAGCGTATCACGCGAAACAGCTTAACTTATTCATTCTATGTTTATCTACGAAAAGAACACACACTTGAAACTATGATTTTTTTAAATTCAGCACGCTTGTTAGAAACATGATTTTCGGGCCTATCAAAATAGCTAACAACGGGTTATTAGACAGATGTAACTCCGAAAATATTACCTGAATTCGTAAAATGCAAAGCGACAGACATGCGTTGTTCTTTACTTCATATTTTTCAAAAATAAAATACTGTGGTCACCTCTTAAAGTCCCGTAGGAGAAAGACTACAAGAAAATCCTTGCACGCCAGTTTGGCGCGCTGCGAATAGAGACGATATGCTTCTCGTCAAGCGAGGGACATTGGCCCTTATCGCTACGCTGTCCCCACGCGTCAAAGGTGGAAATTCGACACCGGCGAAGACTCCTCAGCGTGTTCTAAAATTCCGTTGTAGCCTGCTTTGAAACACGGCTACGCCTTCACCACGTGTTTCTTTTTCGAAAATTCACTTACGGAGTGCGCGTGAAATATTTCCATAAAAGAATAAGTATTTCTAAACATATCGTAGGGCGTTTATAATGTGCATACCATGGGGATCCCGTTCGGCTGGAGACACTCACCATTTTGGATTATTCTATTTTCTTTAATTGAAAATTTAAAAAAAAAAAATAAAATAAAAAAATTAATTTGCGATTGTAGAGCATATTATATTTACCATGCGCTAAATATATTCAAGTCAGTTCAACTGTTAACGTGCATTTAGGTTGCAATCTGGCCGATATTTATTTTTAAAATTATAAATTTGCTGAATTGATTGTGGCATAATTAGAGATAATGGTTTATTGCGGGAAAACTTGACTGTTTACTGGGTTTCAATACACGTTCAGCTTACGAAAAGGTTACTGGCTTTCGCTTGTACGTGGAGCTGTTTGTCCTATTTGAATGAGCCAATAAGAATTCCGCTATTGCAATATTCTATGCCTGATGTTGGTACGCGGACAGCTTCGTTATGTCAGACATACATCTGTCAACCATTTATGTTGCAAGAAACTACAATATTTTCGAGGGTATGCTGGCACAAAATATTTTCGCGATATACCATCATCTGTACTGTTGAAATTTCAACGTGCCATGTCTGTACCGCAAGACAAAGTAAATATAATATTCTATATAATCCCATATGTTTACATTTTTCTTCTCATGTTAAAAAAAATAACTAAACTATTCCACTGTTGCAAGTAATTGCAAGAATTAAAACGGCTACACAATTAAAAACCTTAGCACTTTTAAATTTAACATTAGACTTTACGATAGCTTCCAGAACATTGCTTCTCATGAAGTCGTACACACCATGAAGTCGTCAAAGCTAAAATCACGAAGGCATGACTTTATGTTTCCCATAAACTGAAAACCTAACGTCAAAGTCAACGTGGCAGTTAGCATTATAACAAGTAGACATGTTTGTTGTAGTGTAAAACGTTTATTTCTAAGGATAATTTAATTTACAATTCTGGAATGTCATGAAAAGTTAAACAAATGTCCCTTAAATACACTCGGAAATTCTTGTGTATAGTTTTTTTTTCAGTATTCGTAAAATTAAGGTAAGTTTCATCTTTAATAGCGTTGTTTTTTCTAAAAATAAAATAATGAATGACAACTCAGTAGTTCCTTTTCGAAATACAAAGAGAGCTTCTCAATTTTATTTTAAATTTCCTTTAGTTTACCTAACCGTTTATGTGGTGTATTTACGAATACATAAAGTAATGGAAACGTGAAGTCAAATGTTAACGCATTCAACTTTGTGTGGGCATTTATCGTATCGTCGATAGCGAGGTCGTTAAAGACGAAATCTGAGGTTCAGATAATAGGGAACAGCAGATAACAGGACCTTAAACGAATCAAGAAACAATTACATAATTCGAGGAAATATTGCGGGAATCCACCTCTACAGAGATAGCACGTACTGTTTCATGTCAGTTATGAGCGTGAGCAGTTCTACTATAGTAAGCGGTGCTTGGCAATTACTGTACACAGCATCCTCAGTTGTCTGTGGAACCAATTAGACTATTACGTGCAGGTGCACTGCACAGCCAGTAGCGTGTAAACGACGAGAACTAATTATCCAGTGATACAATTACGTCCTTACGAAACAACTGCCACGTGCACTGAGGATATAGTCGGATCTCATCCCGCTGTAGAAGCCACGTTTTACTTTAGCCATATTGTTTATGGCCGTGAACTTTCCGCGAAAAAATGTCTCCCCTGTTTGTTTCAGTGCCTGCACATCTGCAGTTCTGATTCATAGTCAGAGATCGGATGTTTTAACTGTCACATGTTCTGATGTTCTGCTAGCAAATCACAGACATCTGGTGTTGTAGTAACCTTGCTGTGATTGGCCCAGTCAAATAATAGGCGTTACTTCACAGGCACGCCGCCAATAACTATGAAGCAGGACTGCAGATGTGAACGTGAGCCGATGAAACAAAAAGGGTGCATTTATTTTTCTCGAAAACTGCATAGCCCTACCTTCGTATGCCATTAAGATGCTGCATCACCATGTTTGTTAAAATTCTTCGTTTTCTTTTTTTAAATAAATGAAGAGTGTCTCGAATTACCGCCAATTTCTCTTAAGGCTCGGTTTCAATCGCCATATTGAAATGTATTATTTTTAGCTTTTTTGGAATTTTGAAATGAAAAACGTGATACTGTATCGTTGACCATGCCGCAAATTCTATTTACATAGAGCTACATTACAAGCATGGCAATAGAGCTAGTAACGTATAGTTATGTGGCAAGTTGTGGGAGAATTTATAAATATAAAAAATTTGCCTCTCACATTGCTGTGTAAATGAAAGTTAACAGCTAAATCTCAATGTCGATATTTAACGTTTTTCTTCTTAGAATAAAAAAAAATAGAATTCAATATAGCGCCTGAAACCGAGTCTTAACAGGAACATTACATTTCACTATTAGATTCGTATTTAATGACTAAACTGATACTAGGAGTTATTAAGTACTAATTTCACGGCGAGAGATATTTATAATCATAATTTAAAAATAGCATAATTATTCCATAACTATGGTTTAATATTTAGAATACAATGCACATTATGAAAGTTAAAGTAATTTGCTAAATCCTTATTGAACGATTTCAGATAAAACTTCCTAATTTTTTGAATCAGGAAGAAATAGTGAAAAACTAAGTATGGTAAGTGACGTGGCATCTTAAAGAAAATAAAAGTAGTGAAAATGGCTAAAAACAGATTTGTCTTGGCTTCGGAGCTCAGTATCCTAAAGGTAAAAGAGGAATTAAACATTGTTAAATATATATTTCAATACTTTGGGTTTCGACACGTGCAATAACATCATATGGTTGCAAATGTAATCTGTGAGCTATTAGACTACAACGAGCCTGGAAGTGCCCTGGCTGTAAGGCTGACTGTAGATTACACACCACGCGCAACATCGCCTCTAAGCACAATGCACTCCGCTTCTCTCAAGGGCGCAGTCTACATCAATTTTAAACGTCATATTTTTATTTATATAATTTTACCAGATTTTTTTCTTAATTCAGGCATAAACTGTGACTAATTTTTGCTCATGTGAAAATGTTTTATCTCTCATAGTTTTTGCGTGATGACTCGTCGTAAGTGTCAAAATAAGCATTTTCCGGTTTTATGTACGCCACTAAAACCAGCTGGAATATCAAACTGGAACTACATTCTTGTAGGCTACGACATCTCCTAAATAAAATAAAATATTTTCGTATTAAAATTTGCTGAATTTTGAAATTAAAATAAAAAAAAATTGAAGAGCTGAAAAAAAAATAAAACAATTTTTTTTTTGTTTTTACATTGTACATGTTGTAGCTTACAATATTGTTATTCACTGTAAATTTTTTTAAGTTAGGTATGTCAGTTGGTTTTAGTTGCGTAAATAAAGCCGTAAAATGGAAATTTTGAGGTTTACGAGTCATCACGCTAAAATTATGAGAGAAAAAAGAGCAACATTTTGTCACATTTTATGTCTAAAGTAAAAAAAAGAAAAATCTGGTACAAATATAAAAATATAAATATATGAAGTTATAAATTGATGCAGATCACGCTTTTAATGCGTTAGACACATAGTCCACTTAAGGGCGTTCAAGTGGTATAAAATCACAATTTTATACTATAATGAAAAAGTGTCGATTTTGTGTATGGTACATGTAAATACAGTTTTCTTGTATAAAAACACTGTAGCTCGTATAGTTATCTCATAACGGTGCGTCGAAGCTAAAATATTTGCATTTTACGCTGCCATGCAAGTAGAGAAAACCAATTGACTTACTCGTATGATGTAATTCAAAGTGAAATTACATGACACGGTCTACGTACCTTAACATTTATAAACCCAAACCGTAATATTTTGAATTATAAAAAAAATCTCAAAACTACAGGTAAAAAGCTTAATTTAAACGCTGCAATTTTTTTTTTAATACAAAAGTTGTTCACTGTGAGTTTCTTCTGAAATTGTGTTTCGTAGTCAATGGCATGTTAATTCACTGTCAATTATATCGTTTGAGTAAGTCGACATGATTTTACTGTTTGTGTGGCAGTTGAACATGCAAATTTTGACTTTAACGCACCACTACGAGAAAAATATGCGAGCTAAAATTGTTTCGTAATAGGAAACTGTAGTCACAAGTACCGTCTACAGAAATAACACTACTTCATAAAAAAAAAATAAACTTTTGACATTATTATGCACTTGAACACCTTTAAGGGCCTTGCCTACCACGCGTAAAATGTGTTGCAGTGTGTTCGTAAATACGTTTTTACGAAACTATTACACATGTGCTCATTGTGTAAATGTACGAAAAGAAAATAAACTTCCAACGACGACGGAAATATAGTTTCAAAATATCACGTCGATTAAAAAAATTTATTTCGGAGTCCCGTAGAGTAGTTAAAACATATTTTTCAACCTGTTATATGTGAAAAACCATTCACGGGATTTTTGTGAAACTACTCTAGAAACATGCAATGGACTTTGCTTAAAACTTTTCACCAATAAAAAATGGGGGTGACCACTGAAAGTGTCAGTCAGGCGAGTGATCTACGATACCACTGCACGCCGTTTCAGTGTCTTGCAGGCGATACAGCACCAGATGAGCCGGTTAACCTCGCCCTTAGCGACGTGTCTCACTCACACAAACATACTGTCAGTAGGCGGGCGCTTAGGACTGTGTGATGCCGCGGTAAATGTACTGTACGAGCGTGGTAGATAAATAAACGCTGAAAATATAAATTGATTTGTACGCTTTTTCGAAGCCAATATGGATAAAATACTCAATGGCAATCCTAGATAATGGTATTTGCCAACTTTATGAGTGTTTATCCAAAATTACTAATTCGTTACGCGTGATCTCTTACGCCGCAGTTAAATACACGAGGTTCCGGCGTCAGAGATTGTGCCTCAGAAGTTCGTACCACTGGAAACAATTTTGTTTAAATCGTTGGCTAAAACTATTGTCTAGGATTGCTAGTGTTGAATTTTCGCAAATTGGCTTCAAGAAACCTACAGTTATAGGTTAATGCTTTCAGCGTTGAATTTATGTACCACGCCCTCTTATGTTTACACAATCAATTTACTGATTTTCCGTCTAGTGTTAGGTATTACGAAATGATACAGGTAGCTCACGCTTGGTTCACACACACGCCTTTAGGGAGAACGTCTCGTGAATAGATAGGGAAGCGCTCAGGAACCTTCAAATGGTTCAGGAGTTAGTCGCTAGGCAAACTAACTTGTGCCATGTTGCCCATGATTCATACGTACCGTATGGCTATAGTCCAGGATTCAGCAGTCGATAGCTGTTAGTGATAAGTAGAGACATGCAAAATTCGCGTTATTTTCTGACATCTGACTAGACTCCAAGTGACTACAGGATCGTTCGACGTCTCCCGCTGGCCGATATTGTCGTGAATTGCCGCGGAGAATGCTTACACGGTAGAGAGGCTAATCTCTGTAAAGACGTAACACACGTAAATGACAACATATAAAAGTTCCTGGCCAATTGAATCGCAGAATATGCTCTGTTATGTGTAGAAAAGTGAAGTTTACACTTCCGCCAAATGATAACGCGAATTTTGTATGTCACTCTAGGGGTAAGTGCCGTTTGTTACGTTATATTTATAGCGCTATGTACGTCAGCCACTCAGCCAAACTTGACTGCTATTCACTAGAGAGCACACTTTCACCGGAGACAGCGAATTTTTTTTTGTATTATTCTTTCGAGATATAGTTTGTTTTTTAGACATGCAAAGTAACTATTTTTTTTACAGAAATGAGATTTTTTGTAACGTTCATAATTCTTGTTTAATGGCTTGTAAAATTACGTGTTTGCATAATAAGGTTTTATACTAGGAATTAAAACTAACTTACTAACCGAAATTAAATAATTCACACTGAAGAACAGTATCGCAGGATACTCCAAGACATGTATACAAATCGCATTAATTTTTTTTCTTCAGAAAATTAGTTTTTATTTTTAAAATTTCAAATCCAGTATTTCATTACGAATATAAAAAAAAACGTTGCGGTTTTTATATATACCTTGGCGTAGCCAGTGACTTTGTTCTTCATTTCTGTTAGTCAGTTGGTTTTATTTTCTAGTATAAAATTGTTATGCAAATTTTTACTCTGCCCTGCTTTCTTCGCGACAAATATCAACATTAAAAATAACTTAATTTAATTAAAAAAGTAGTGACAGCGTGCGTAAAAAAACCGTATCGTATAAGTATAACTATTACTATAACAAATTACAATTTCCTGTGGAAACCTGCATAGTATGCACATATGGGCAGACTAAGAAAAGCGTGCGCAAGTTATTCGATGTCCAATCAGAACAGGTTCTGTGTTAGAATATTTGCTGAGATACTTGGAGACCAGACGGCCTATGCTCAAGTTTTCCTTCGTTTACGAATTTCCCTTCTCGTCTGTCGAAATGCCATTCTGTTAAGTTTGAACCATCTCGCACATTCGTGTACGAAGCTCGTGTGGATGGTTGATGTTGACCGGCAGAACCTGGGCTGTTCGCATACAATTGACGCAAAAAAATGGCTGACCTACAATTAGATAACTGGGTTAATTGTGCTAATTCTCGGCAACCTAAAAAATGCGGGAATTCTCGCGAACCGCCGGAGGAACATTCTCGATATTAAAAAATAACAAGGTTTAAAATGGGAAATAATGATTTCTTTGCGAGTTTATTTTGAACTAATAACTAATAAATGCGATACAACTAATTACAAGGCTCCATATATACATTTATTTCGAGCAGTTTTTTTGTCAAAGGATTTTTTTTTGTTACTAGCAATGCACATTCTAAAAAGTAATTAACTACGATAAAATGGAACAAATAAAATTGTTCCGTTCCAAAAATATTAACAGACAAATTTTTAACAGAAAACTTGAAACGTGAACTAAAATAAATAAGAATAGCATCAAAACTTACATACTCTAGAATAAAATATAAGTAGTATTAGTAGTAAGGATGATACTGTATTGAAATAAAATTAATTTGTGGCTGCATTTCCACAATAAACTATTGTGACAAAAATTTTCTACGTGCCAACAATATTTAGCCTGAAACGAGAAATTCACTAAAATTAGTACAACGAATTACTTAACATAACCTCACTGCTTTACTTGCGTGAAATATTTTTTTCCTAACTCTAGAAATACAGGCAAAATATAAACTGAAGTTTTCGTTTGATGAGACTTTCATTTTGTTAGGCATACAAAAACCAATCTGTTTTGTTTTACTTTTTGCCCAGGTAAACTGGTCTATATAGAATATATTTTATTATTTGGACGTTTTAGGTAACATCACAGGGCCTTGCTAGAGATACACAGGGAGAAGGGGGAGGAGTCGGCCATGGCCTGTTTAAGAAACCATCCCAGCATTCCCCTGGAGTAATTTTGGGAAACCCTGGAAAACCAAAATCAAGATGGCCGGAGCCGAGGATCGAACCCTGCTCCACCCGATTGACCAATTATTCACCACGCTCGGTGTATATATATGTATATAAATTACACTTACGTTTAAGTATATTGATATTTATGTGTTATTTGATGTAATAGTGCAGGCAACCATCAATGAACTATAAATTGATTTAAGAGTAATTTCTGTGAGCCTTTATTTTTTTTTACTTTTTTACACTGTTACATCACTGGTATTTGAAATTAAAGAATCGTTTAAATGTGTTTATATGGGTTATTTTATGAAAGACAGTTACTTTTGCTTCGTGAAATCATACACGATTTTACTGAGCAAAAGAAAATTCACTCCCGTGACGAGTTACGAACCCAGCAATTTTTCTTAAACAAACACCTAGCCGTAGCACAGCTGAAGCTATACGAACACATTCACGAAATACGGTATTTACCATATTTTTGTAGTTTTTTTTATTTTATGACATTACCTTATGTGTCCAGTCAAATACGTATTATTGAGAGTGTTTCTGTTCATACTAAGATTCTTTTATCATCATTTATACGTCCTAGTTGCCATAGAAACTGATATTATGCAAGTTGAGTAATGAATACGAATGTACGCCATTTTAACGGTAAACGCTACTCATTTGTTACGCACACATTTTTTATACGAACTCAAGATAAAGGAGCAGGACATTACCAAAGACGCCACGTATTAAAATCTGACCTTTTGAAATTGAATGGCGTTATGCTGAAAGAGACCATCCCACATTTCATAAAGTAGAACACAAAAAAATCGTTACTTAAATGTCATTTGTTATTTTGTTAATTAATACATCTCATTTTCAAATAATCTATATCTGCTTGAATTTGGTTGCTTAGCTACTGAAGTTTTAATGTACAATATTTCAGGAGCTTGTTTTTTGTATATCCTTTATATTTGAGGCTTGGATGCCTTCTGATAACACCATTCAATTGGCCGTACAGGAACGCTCAAGCTGTATTTTCCAGCATAAGCCCCCCCCCTTTTTTTCCCAACTCATATATCATGCCTACTACTACACAAGAATAACAGAACTGGCCTGCCTCACATTCATACGTGATGTTTAACATATTATACTGGGTGTGGTGGCATTGTGTGTTCGTCACGAAGAGTGGCAGAAACACGACCGAGACTCCGTACTTATATCAAAATTTTTAATACATTGTTTATATTAAATCAGTTTTCGTACATGCAAAATTCGCGTTATCAGTTTGTAGCAGACTAAACTTCACTTTCCTATACATAAAATATCATTATCTGCGATTAAATTGGCCACGAACTTTGTGTTGTCATTTACGTGCGTTACGTCTTTACAGAGATTGGCCTCTCTACCGTGTAAGCATTCTCCGCGGCAAGTCACGACAATATCGGCCAGCGGGAGACGTTGAACTAGCCTATAGTCACTTGGAGTCTAGTCAGCTGTCAGAAAATAACGCGAATTTTGCATGTCTCTAGAAATCATTGACTACGAAACAGAGCTGAAGGTGTGCACGTAAGATATCGAAACAAAGTGTTATAACCACTTTTCGTAAGTATAAGTAAAGAATTTCAGTATAACAAATGGTACACATTATAATTAAAATATATGTAAAATATATTTATTTTGCATATATAAAATCTGTTTCAAGTAATAAAATACTCGCAATAGAGTAGTCTAATGAACCGTCCAGAATGAAGCTAAATAAAAAAAAAATCACTGGTACTTTGAAAAGTGTTTTTAATTCTTAAACTTATGTAATCGAAGATTTAGGAATGAAAGTTCTGTTTTTTTGGAAGGGAAATTTAATTGATTAGACTGGGTCACTATCTTTGTTTTTACGTACTCTGTAAAACACTATCCGGTCTTTGCTATCACATCTGTACTTTGGTTTAGCCTACATTTTGGCGATTAACGGCTGTGATTTCCTAATTTCCTTTCTGTGGTCCATGCGAGATTGTCGAGCTCGTAGCAAGCTAATATTATCTGCAATGAAAACCGCAATGATTAGCATACAAAAATGTCTTGCGACACAGAAGCTGACTTCGTTCACGTAAAGTGCTCGGCAACTAACGAAGAGAATCGAGGCACGGTTAACTGACGAGTCGGTGGAATAAGAATTAATTTACGACACTTTTCATCCTGTGCATAATAAATTGTGTTTACAGAAAACCAGCGTAAGAAACACAATACAGGATGTCCTTGGAAGTTGTGTCGAGCCGAAACAAAGGTCCAGAACTTCAGAGGATACCATAAACGCCTACAAGTATGTAGTCCGATTGTTTACATGTAACGAATTATTTTTTTCTAAATGTTGCGTATCATTCGTAGTGTGACATATATAGAGACACGATAAACTGCTAGATACTTGCATGTTTGTGTGACATAAGTTCGGTGCAGTGCCGTAGACGTACCAATATCGTAACATCGCACCTACGGAAAAATATATTGAAAAAAAAAACATTGTCGGAAAATTATTCTTATCATAATATTTTAAGATGTTTAGAAAAACGTTAATATGGAAAGTATTTTTACAAACTTCAAAAATTGTCCAGTATCATTGACTATGTACTCTGCAGGTTTTATCGCTTTATTGTAATGTCTTAGTTGCAGAGATTAGAATTAAAGTGCACGTAGTACGTGGGAAATTCTAGGTGGTGAGAGTGTGGTCAATACAAAATGAACTTATTTGCAGATGAGTGTACGTCTCCTGCAAACATGTAAAACTCCATTGGACTGTTTGTGAAATTTCCATTGGTGTCAACGTGTTAGCCAGTGACAATAAAGTGTACCACAAACCTTGTTTTGCAGTCAGCCGCTTGCCTATCTGCAGTGACTCTCACATCACTGTTGAATAATTGAAGGCCCTAGTGGATGAAGGGATCATGTCACATTCATGAACTTCTCAGAAACACGAAATAAAAAATATTTTAGAAGAAAAATTTCCAAGTTGTGCTTGAACTTAATACTTGTAATATGTTCGTATAATATGTATAGCAAATCATCAAGAGTCAGCAAGTTGGGTAAGCTTTAAATTGCTTTTTTTCTCAGAAGTTAACAAATGTAGCATGCCCCTTTCATCCACCAAACCCTTCAATTGTTTCGCAGACACCACTATTTTCCTGTTAAACAGCGAGTGTCGCACAGGACATAGAAGACATTTCTTAACTCCAATATTATCAGCAATCTGACTACATACACGGGGTGTTTCGAATAACTTGTGATGTCCTGTGCCTCCCTGCTTCGACTTGACACTCCATCCTTGGACATCGTGTATATCGCAGGCTGTTAACTGAATTGCTTATTTTTTTTTAAATTTAAGATCGCACAACGTATCGCATCTTTAAACATAACTAGTTCGAAATGTAGTAATGTTGTCACACTAACACGGTAAGTTAGTCTTCTTCATATTTTTATAAAGTCAGTGCTCTGCGTAGTCAACGAAATACCATATTGGAAACCAATTACTTTTTACAATTCAAGCATGATTTGTATACCTAGCAGACTTCAAAATTTTTCCATCTATGTTTATTAGAGCAAGTGTGAAAACCAACTGATTCACTGGTTAGTTATGTTTTGGTTCTGATAATCGACTACTCTTGCTTAGAGACGGGAAAATTCGCGGGTTCACTGACCTTGTAGGCTAGCCTCCAGGAATATATGTGCACTCAAACAAACAACAGCTGTTCATTGGCTGCTGGCTGACACAGTCAAATGGGCCTGCATTTAGTTACATTGTTATTATAGAATCATTGACTTCAAGGTGGTGTCAAATATCGCTGCTACAGAACCATGTTGTTCTAACTCCATTTTTTTAAAATATTTGTGGCTAGTCTATACTAACTCAATTCATTTTACATGACAGTACAGAGGAAATAGAAATATTCAACTCAGAAGGTATAAAATCAGCATGTTCTACTTTTTGATCCATCTTCATTGCAAAGGTATACATTCACTGTTATTTATTCTATTCATTTAGCATTATAGTATTTGAAACTTCGGAAACAGGGTCCCAATATGATATTACATAAACACTATTTATAGCGTGCGCTAATATTTTAATTGCAAAATAAAACATATGTCCCGCAAACTTGTAATGGCTCTCTTGTAAAATTTCTAAATATGGAGTTAGAACAACGTGGTTCTATAGCAGCGATAAGTCAACGGCCAATTGTGAAAGTAGAACGAACATACAGTTGCTGGAACTCTAGCCTGTGCCTGAAATAAAACGCGTTCATGTCTCTACTCATGCATGACACCACGCCCTTAGAGGCGACGAAATACTTACAATTCAACCCAGGGTTCATTGCGACTTAAATGTGAGAGAAAAATGAGGACGGCTTATTTACATTGAGGAACGTACATTTATCTATACAGTCCTAGCTAATTGCACCTAAGCCCCTGCGTCCGATCAGATTTTGAAATCTTACGAATGGTATACGGAAAGTCAAGCATACAGTAAACTGAGGTTATTTTGACCATCTGGAGTAACATTTCCCACATAAAAGTTTTGTATTCATGTCGTTAACTACGGATAAACTGATTTTATTTAGCTAAGATTCAGGAATTCATTAAACTTGTTAAACATTTTCGAAAATATAATCCAACTGTAAAAACACAGATATTATTAAACTTATACAGCACTTTTAAAAATCAAACGAAGTTACTAAAACTACAACTTTTACTGCCATCTACACATAGGCCTAAATAAGGCTGTCATATAGCTGAAGAAATGTTCACTGCAGTTTTGTACGTGGCCTTTTTTTTAGAGAAAGTTATTTCTTTTTATGTAATCATATATTTGCGTGCTATTTTTTTTTTTTTTTAAGAATAATAACCATTGAACCCTAAATAATCTACTGCGACAACCATCCTAGGTTTGTTGCTTCCTTGTTACAAACTTGAAACTATATTAATACTCCACATATTTCGTTCATCAGTAGGTCTGATCCCACATTTGGGGACAAGTAGTAAAGTCAGCTAGGATTTAAGTCCAGGAGCTTAATATATAATTTTGGTTTATTATGTTCTGAAATTTGAATTTGTGTAGTTCAAATATTTCTATAACCACCCAACCTGTCAAGAAGTTAATCTGTCAAGCAACGTGGACTATTTTGGTAATGTAAGTCAATAATCTTTCAAAGAATGTGGTGAGGTGATTTGAACAAACAACAGACATTTAAATGACACAGGGCTTTTATTCTCCACATTAATTGTTGATTCCATTGTTAGATACATTTGTTAAAATTAATGATGATGTTTAACATGAATTGGGAACCACTTAATTAACACTGCTTAAGGATTTTTTAAGTTGCGTGTTTTGCATGTTAGTAAAAAAAAAATTAAAAACTTTCCCTGTAAACAGCTTTAGTCAACATCTTAAGCAATTATTTTATAAGACGATATAATCCTTGAACATAGTATATTTAACTGAAATCTAAAGTGCATCAGTGAGTTATCGCAAATGTTCCAACCAAAAATACAAATACTTTGCTTTAGTGAGATGTTTCTTCAAATATTTGGCAAAACTATTTTTATATTACGATTTCTTCATTTTCCTGTGATAGTTTCCAAAAAAATCTGTTGATTTCACGTAAGCAGACGGTGTACTGCATTCCATTTATTTACATCAAACACCCTCTTGATCCCAGATAGGCCTGGGTATGTTGTAGGCTTTTAATATTGGATGTATTGTAGTTCCACGCGCAGAAAGAATTTTGAGGTGTGTATTTTGAACTTTATCATAAAAAACATTTTTTGAAAGTTATGTTTACTAAAGGCCTTATACGATTCCTAAATACTGACTTTCGTGTCTACAAAAAAATTTAGTTACAGTCGTCCTACTTTCACTGGTTATGAAATTTGCGATAGGGCCTACAACTTAATTGTTTTAACAATAGAACTACCTACTAAAAAGTATCCTTAATGACACACATCAGACTCAATTACAGCGTAATGGGTTCAGTTATAGAGAATACTGGAAATATTGGCCAGGATGTACAAGAGGGTGAATGGGGAGGGAGAAACTTGGGGTGAATTAGGCTGCCTGTTAACTAAGGCAGAGTATAGAGGAAGAGGGGATAATAGCGAGAAGATCCAAATGATGAGGAATAGAACAGAAGGGGGGGGGGGTAGACAGTATATGCTTAGGAGGCTGGCGAGGAAGTGGTGTGGAATTAACTGTCAGAGAAGTAGGTATCGGTGAAGGGCTTGGAAAGTTTAGGAGGTGTTTGAAGAAGAGGTTACAGCTTGCCACCGGGTGGTTACCCATTTACAAGTGAAATAATAATTATTACTTTTGTCAACAACAGAATTTTGGTCAACTGAAATCGAGTGTGTTTTAAAATGCTGCATCAAATGCAGAAGTTAGGCAAGTCACAAATAATATATCTGCATCATAGTGCAAGACAGCCATAAAGACACAAAATCCATTGATTTTGTTGTAAAATTTCCCCTGAACATGCATATTCTAGACAATGTTAGGCATTGGTTCAGAATACCTATTTAAACCGAGAGGTTGAAGTACAGCTGAATTGTATTTGCTGGACCTACATGTTAAGAAAAATTATTAAATACCTTATAACAGCCTGGTTTGATAAACGTTTACATAGAACTTACCTTTATTTATGTTCAAGCTACATTATGCAAATTGTAGGTTAGGCCCCTTACCTTAGTGTGTTTAATACTTGAGCTTTACTTTTAAAATATTCACCAAATAGTATAACCTAAAATGTTTTAATTTTTTCACTGAAATATTGACTTTCTAGAATGTAAACTCTTTTGCAATTAGTTGCTACCTACAAACGTAAAAAAAACCACTTAACCACACACTGCAAAAACATTACTGTATATGGTAAGCAAACTGCTGATTCGCAGAATACTTTTTATTGACGAGCAAGGAAGAAATTCTGAAGACCATATTTTGCAAATTGTTGCATATCTCGTTGTGCTAAGCAACATACTAACTTCATTATTTTAGCTTTCTTGAGAGAATAGCGGGACGAGCCGAAGTCGTCTAGCTTGCACTGACATAGGCACATATTTAATCCCCAATAAAAGTTATTTAAATTGTGAATGAACGGTTGTTAGCAACATGAACACACGAAGTATCTATTCAAGTTTATTTACAGAGAGACCCGATCAGCTTGCACGTCGTAGTTTGTCGTTGGCGTGAAACGATGCACGGATGTGTACACATTTAAAAGGGCCATTCCGAACGATCTGTGTACACAGTGATGCCACAAGATTAGAGCGAGACAGAGATATAACGCACACGGGCTCATCATTATACCTACTGTACATCGTGGTTTAGACTAAAAAGGCAAGTAACCAGAATTTCGTTAGTTACATAATATGACGTCACTTTCTCACATAGGGTCTATTAAAATATACACAACCGTTTAATAAACGTTACTGAAACAATACAATAAAAATTAAGTTTTTTACGCAATCCACAGTGTATTTTATGCACCTTCTTGTTAAGACATTTATTAGCTTACACCATAGTATTTACTGCCTTGCAGAAGTCAGACAACACGGAGAAGATGATTTTAAACAAAACTGCAAGACATATTTTTGATAATGTCTTCGAATGTTTCTTGCAATGGAACAGCATGACTCACTGTACTGTTTGGACACATGCCATTACGATATATGTAGTCCCAGAAATCTTAGAAATGAGACTAAGAAAGTCGGCATTTAGAAATCTACTATGTTCTTTAGTGTCTTCATCGTTGAGTCGTCAAGTCTGTTGTTTGTGACGTCGTCGTTGTTATCGTGTCTTGTGTCCATTATTGTATTCGTTCCAGTATTGTCTGTGCTGTCTTAATTGTGATGTCCTGAGTTTTACGGATTATTTTGTATTTCGACTTCTATTTTTTGTTGTTTATTATTTTAATCCTTTATTTGTTGTTGACATATTCCTTATGGAATCTTTCATGTTCTGTTATTTTAGTTTATGTATGAGTTGACTACAGCCAACTCGGCTTGTTTTCTCTTTTTGTTTCGTATTTCGTTGTTTGTTTTTCTTAGTCTCATTCTTAGATTTCTGGGATGACATATATCGCAATGGCGTATGCCCACAATACAGCACAGGTGGTAATTTTTTTTATATCTGCTCTCGTTTAGACGTAAAAAATTAATATCGCCAAAAATACCAGAAACTAGAGAGCATGGCCATAAATATAGACATTTTCTGCTCAGTTCCGACTACTATAGGCTGTTCACTATAAACTAAGCACCCAGCATAACTTGTTACTGATTAAAAATAGATTTTATTGCACCCACAGATGTTACCTTTTGAGGGTATTTTAATGTTTACACTGGTTTTTAGTTACATGGAAATTTTCATATTAAAAAAAAAAAGATGGCTGTAAACGTCTGAAATAAGACTTTGCGCAGTGCTCACTTTATCGTGAACGGCCTATAAGTAGGGACCCTTGATTTTTGCGAAAATATTTTCACGCCACTTTGTTTCTGTGTCTTACGTGTACACCTATAGTTCTGCTTCGTGGTCAGTGATTGGATATTTTAACTGTCACGAGCCTTGGGATTCTATCGGCAATTCACAGACGTGTGTTGTTGCAGGAACGTCATTGGAATTGGCTCAGTCAAATGAGATACAGTTCTTCCCATAGACACACTGTCAATAAGCACAGAATATTTAGGAATACAGAAGTGAAACAGACAGTAGGACAGCGAACTTAGTCACACACGCCAGCAAAATGGCTTCTCTGGCCAGCAACATGGCGGAGACGCCTACCGCCAATCAGCGAAGGTGGCTGTCCAGGCTAATAGGAAACATGCAGTAACGTACAGGAGCCAAACATACAGGGTACTGGAAAAAACTGCGAAGTTTGGCCGTATCAAACGGGCCGTCGCGTCATTTCACGTCTGTATTACTATTTTGGCTGTGCTCAATAACCATGAAGCATTATTGCAGATGTGCACGTAAGGCAGTGAAACAAAGTGGGGCTAAATTAGTTTCGCTAAAAATAAGGGTCCCTACCTAATAGCTAGGGACTGGAAAATATCGCGAATTCAATGACCTGTCCATTATACTATGCATACTCAAGCCCCATCTATTCGTTCATTGTCCGCTGTTCCACAGAGTAGCAGCTAGTGGACAAATGGTCGGGACTTGAGTGTGCGTAGGATATTAGATTCTAGCCTAAAGGTCATTGATAGGGCCACGATTTTATCGCGAAAAGATTTTTGCCCCACTTTGTTTCAGTGTCTCTCGTGCACATCGGCAGTTCTGTTTCAAGGTTATTGGCAGCGTGTCTTTGTTCAGACACGTTTCTCATTTGACTGCACCAATCAGAATAAGATTATTGTGAGTCTGTACGTCTATAATTTGCCAAGGCAAGTGAGAGTAAAATCATCCAACCACAGACGATGTAGCAGAGCTGCAGGTGTGCTCATGACGCATCGAAACCCAATGTTGCAAAATTTTTTTCGCCATAAAATCGTGGCTCTAGTCATTGAATTCGCGAAATTTTCCAGTCCCTACTAATAGCTGGAGACCTGAAAAATCCGCGTTTTCTTTTAGGCGCAAGCTATAATTCCAGCAACTATAGGTCTGTATCCCGTTCACAATTGGCCGTTGACTTACTGGACATTTCCTGAAAGTATCTGAGTCAATAATAATACTGTAACTGAACACAGGCCCATTTCACTGTGTCAGCGAGCAACTAATAAACAGATGTTATCACGTTCAGTATACAAATATTCTTGCAGGCTAGCGTACAGGTCAGCGAACCAGCTATTTTTCCTGCCTCTATACTAATAGCACGTTCGTGTAGTGCTGGTTGCGTGGTGTGTGATGTCAGGCGTGACACCGACACGACTGCTATACACGTCCTGAGGTGCGCCACACACAGAGCTGATCAGCATGCCTGTGAAGCGATACCTCGCAAGGGAGGCGTATATTCCCCCCTCCCTCCCTCCTCACACGTGACTATAGCTCAGGTGACGGCGCGGCGGTTCCAGGCGAGCATGATCGATCTCTCGCGCCCACACTGCGGTCCACCGACACGTGACACTAGGCATGGCTGGCGAGGTGTGGACACTCGCACACCGTTATGCGTCAACTGCCTTTTTGTTATTACTTAAGGCGGAGGGTTACACAATGTTATTGTATTTTAAGTTTTTGAGCCATAACTAGAGCCAGTGGTTTTTGGTGAAACGAATTATGCAACATTTTGTGTCAGTGCATTACGTTCACAGCTACAGATCTGCTTCATGGTTATTGGCAGAATGTGTTTGAGCAGAGGCGTGGCTTATTTGCCTGTTCCAATGAGAGTAACGTCACTGTGACACCACACGTCTGTATTAGCAGATAGATCCCCAAGACGTTGAGTATAAACAGCCAATCACTGACCATCAAGCAGAGCTACAGAAGTGCACACGAGGCATTGAAACAAAATAGTGCATAATTATTTTCACCAAAATTCACAGACTCTAGCCGTAACATTTACTCAAATTGTATTATCAAAATTTTCTCTCCGCCAAGGCATAGGCAGAGGTGATGGTTTATCGCGGGAAATTTTGACTATTCGCTGGGTTTCAACGTACGGTCTGGTTTATGAAAAAATGACTAGGTCCATGAAATTATCGTGAAAAGAATTTTGGCCCAGTTTGTTTCAGTACCATACGTGCATATCTGTAGTTCTGCTGCAAAGCCGGTGATTGAATGTTTTGAGGTTATATCACTTAACATTTAGGAATACAGAAGTGAAACACCCGGTAGGACGGCGAACTCAGACACACGCTCTGCTTTTCTGGCCAGCAACATGGCGGAAGCACCTGCCGCCAATCAACGTAAAGTAGCTGCCCTGCTAGCCGGCATCCAGGCCAATAGGAAGCCTGCTGTAACATGCAGGAGCCAAACACACACGGGGGTGGCATAAATAGTCTCAGGCGGCCAATCAGCGGCGAAGTTCGCCCGTATCAAATGAGCCGCCACGTTATTTCACGTCTGTGTCACTATTTAGTCTGTGGTTATATCTAGAGATAGGAAATTTCGCGAAAATATTTTTGCATCACTTTGTTTCAGCGCCTTACGTGCGCACCTGCATCTCTGCTTTGTGGTCAGTGATTGGATGTCGTAACACCCAGCGTCTGGAGGTTAAACCCGGAAATCACAGACGTGATGTGTGGCAGTTATCCGTGTACTGATTGGCACAGTCAAATGAATAACGACTCTGCACAAAAATACTCTGTCAATAGCCATTAAGTTGAGCTGCAGATGTGCACGTAAGACAATGAAACAAAGTGGGGCAAAAATCTTTTCACCAAATATTCCCGTCCCTACTTATATCTGTAAATCACGAACGTGTGCTGTTGCATATTGTGATTGGACCAGTCAAATGAGAGACAACACTCAACTAAGACACGCTGCCAATAACAATGAAGCAGAATAGCGGATATGCACGAAAGGTACTGAAACATACTGGGACAAAATTATTTTTCGCGAAATGTTCGTGGCCCTAAAGATGTCAGACTTTCGCATGTACGTAGAACTGTTTCCCTATTTGAATGAGCCAATAATAATCCCGCTACTGTAATATGTGATGCCTGTTATTGGTCTGCAGACCGCTACGTTGTGTCAGGCGTATATCACTCGATCATACGTGTGGCAAGAAACCACTGTGTTTCCACGGGTATGTTAGCATAAAACATTTTGGCGATATACTTTCATCTCTAAGCATAGGATATATTCTTGGTCAACTGCTTGACATAAACAGTAATGGAATCTTTCATTAATTTGTTATGCAGACTCATTGCAAGATAATCATAGGTTAACTTTCAAGAATTCTCTTGCAATTATTCTGCAATACAAATTAATGAAATATTCCATTATTATTTATGTAATGCAGTTTACCAAGAATACCTATATGCTATGCTTTTTCTAAGAGAATATTTTGGTTGTTCGATTTGAATAAATGTTATGACATAAAAGTGAAAATACAATAAACAGTCGTATACTCACCCTTAAGGGAGCACCTGACAGAAAATGTTTTATTGTTTTAATAATGATTGTATTTGTATGAGATATGGTTTGTTTTTTAGACATTCATTATGACTTTTTTTACTGTCATATATTTGTTAACTTTCGTAGTTTTCTTATAATGGCATTTCAAAATCCAAATTGGCATAAAACGATTTTATGCTTTAAAAGAGAACCATTTAACTGAAAGTAAAATAATTCATCCTGAATAACGATGTTGTAGGCTACAAGGTCTACTAAAGAAAACAAGACATAATTTTTTTATGTCTTAAATTTTTTACTGCTAATTTAAAATTTTATTTTTTTAAATAAAAAAATTTAATTTTTGTATAGGACATCCTGTAGCCTACAAGATTGTAATTCAGTGTAAATTTGTTTAGTTCGAAGCAAGTTGCTTTTCCTTCAACGCATAAAAACGTTTTATGTAAATTTGGAATTTGACAAGTCATTAAAAAACTATGAAAGCTAAAAACATTTTCATTTCACTAAAAAAGTCACAGTGTATGTCTACAAAACAACTACATTCCCGTATGAACATAAACATTTCTAAAACAATAAAATTTTTTGGTCAAGCGCCCCCTTAACGACTAGTTGGTACCTGCCACTTCGTTCGCGGGGTTTCCTGTTTAAGGTGGGGTCACACCCCACTTGATTGTTTATTTCGTTTTTCGCTTTTTATGAATTCTGAGAAGAAATGTGTAACATATGCTACTGTAGTGTGAATTCCTCTTACGTTGCGCTACAGTGAAAGTATCGCAGTTGAAATTTTAACGTATATTTAGGTTGTAATCAGTCAAAAAAATAAGAATACAAAAAAATTGTTTTACAGATTACGACGTTAAAAATTCAACTGCGATACTTGTACTATAGCGTACGGTAAATATAAATCACGCTATAATAGCAAATTTCACACTTTTATATTCAGAATTAAAAAAAAAAGCAAAATAAAAATAATACAACACGTGAGGGGAGAGCACACTTTAAGGAGGAAGTTACCTTGAAATCACAATTTTAATTACATTTCTCCATAACTTCAATTATAAGCTGATTATTTAAAAAATAAAGCTAATTAAGAAACAAAGAATTAATCAACAGTGATTTTCAGATATGTTTGCATACCTTTACTGTTTGATCTTTGCAGTCTTAATTGGAGAGAAACTATTTCATTATTTCTGTACCACATCAGTAAATACAGATAATAATCAGCTTACTTATGCTTAATATTTCTGTTAGGAAATGTTTTACGTCACTACTGGCTCTGAATTTCAAAATTTAGTCATACAAATTTGTTTCAAATAAGCTA
This sequence comes from Medauroidea extradentata, assembly GCA_003012365.1. Taxonomy (NCBI): domain Eukaryota; kingdom Metazoa; phylum Arthropoda; class Insecta; order Phasmatodea; family Phasmatidae; genus Medauroidea; species Medauroidea extradentata. Next base: position 70,956 of record PNEQ01108116.1, read on the forward strand.
ACATAATTATACATATATATATGAAAGTACCTCATTAAGACCATCCCGGTAGCTTTACAGTGATTTAGGAAAAAAAAATAAAACAATTTTTTTTAAAACAACATAGACCTTATTAGGCTTCTTTCCAGAATTTTGCGCCCAAAGTATTACTAATTTTGTTATGAAAATAAACGAAATAATTTTATGCAAACGAAGGGTTACTACTTTACAAAACACATAGAATTGTGCGAATCGTATGACTGCTCCTTGGCTTAAATTTTTCCAAAGCATTCCATTAAAATTTTTTTAGGTTTTACCACCAATTTTAAAATAGTACCCATCGATCCGTTTATGTGATAATATTTTTGAAACGAAAGAAAAATGAAAAGTGCCTAGTTGCCAAAATTATGTCAAGTGCCAGTAATGGCTGTTTAAAAAAAAAAAAAAACCTTACCCGTTCTACCATTGTACCCCTATTGCCAACCTACTTGTCCGAAATATAAACATTTAATTTTTGCAGAAACCTTTGTGGGCGTACACACCCACTCACCCAAAGTTTTTTTGTATTATTTTTTTATTTCCCGTTCTACCTCTGTACTCAGTTTTGCTTCACCCCTCCAATAATTTGGTTTATTTTGGCAGAAACCTTTGCGATCGCCTGTACAACTCACCAAAGGTTTATCGCAATTGAATGGATTGTAAAGGAATGCATAAAAGACGAACAAACAAACAACATTCGTTTTCATACTCATAGACACGCAGCCAATTACCATGAAGCACAGCTGGAGATGTGTACGTATGGCTCTGAAACAAAGTGGGGCAAAATTATTGTCACGAAAAGTTAATTGACCTAGTGATATACTATGACCAGAGATGACGGCATATCGCGAATATTTTTGGTGCCAACATAGGTTTGAAAACACTGTAGTTTCTTGCAGCTTGTATGATAGTCTGACACAACGTAGTTGTTTGCAGACCAATAACTTGCTTCAAATACTACAATAGCAAGATTCTTATTGGCTCAGTCAAATAGGGCAACAGTTCTACGTACAAGGAAAATCCAGTCATCTGTTTATAAGCTAAACGTAGGTTGAAACCCAGCAAGCAGTCAAGTTTTCCCGCGATATACCATCATATCTAACTATGTCTAGAGATGGGGAAATGTCGCTAATTCCATGACCTGCGTGCTAGAATCCGTTGTCCTATACATACTCTAGCCTGTATATTCGTTCATTGTCTGCTGTTCCGCTGAGTAGCAGCTAGTTGACAAATGGTCGGGACTTGAGTATGCACATGCTAGTTGATTCTAACATGCCGATATTTGAATTCGCGAAATTTTCCTATCTCTAACGACACTTCTAAAAAATAGTTTGTAAATTTACCACATGTGCTTATAGGAACGCTGAGAAAGTAGGTATGGTAGAATTGTTTCCCAGACATCCATGGTAGCACTCCTAAACCTTATCTTATAAAACAGTAAAATGTATACTAAAGTTACCAGACTTGTATTGAAACAAGTGTAAATGTTTGCATATTTACAAGGCGGAAGTATGGTAACTGTACCATACTACGTATAGGTTAATTACTTCCTAAACATTTTAAGAAATTTTTTTATAGTGTATGCCCAATCCCTCCAAAGTCTTTACGAGCAGTTTGTTCCGTCTGTGACGACCTCGCTATCAACAAGAAGTTAGTGTGTCTGTGTAATATGGGTTTAATTTCGAATGAAAGATTTCTATATATAAAACAAAAGTGCGTTTGTATGGACTTGTGCCTGTCTTCCACAGTGCAGGCTCGCTCCACCAACTAATCAATACGCGAAGGGAGTACATCATAAAAGACGATATGCGGCAGAATGCAGAAACGTCGCAGTCTGAGATGCAGCCAGAAAGTTAACTGAATACCTGCGATGAAAATCAATTACCTGTTTCTGTGCTGGTTATATATTCTGCATTGTCTGTCGCCCAGAGCATTAGTTTATTTCGCTGCACGGCAAAAAATTCACACAGTGAACTTGCTCCCATAAATACTGCTTTTGAAACGAGAAAAACAATTACTTTTATATAGATTACAGTCTTACCATTTTATCTTTATAACAAATGGTATTTTACCAAGAGTGGCGATGCAACGGTAAAACGCTGGATTCGTATTCGGAGAGACGTGGTTTCGATCCCTGGTTCCAACCACACTCATTTTGGTTTTGTATAATTTCTCTAAATAGCTTCAGGTGAATTTTGACGTAGTTCCTTATAAGCCATGGCCGACTCCTATCATGATTCCTTTTCTCGTTCCTGTACTTGTGTATATTTTATATTCGTTTGTAGCGTCTCTAATGGCCTCGCTGTCATCTATACGCAAAGTTTAGCAAAATTAGTGAACAGTATTTATTTACGAACTGTCATAATAAGGCAAATTCTTATTACTTTGACAAACAAAAATTATTTGGCTGTCAGCCTTAATATGCAGAAACGGAAGTTCAAGAAATACGTATACTCACAAATGCATCTACATAGGTTTTTCGAAACTATATGGTACTCGACCAACCTGGTTAAAAACACACGCGAAGAATTATCTAAAGTTATCAGGCAAGGAAAACAGCGAAGCTGCGGAGTAAACCAACTTAATTTTACCAGGAACAACATTTAATTCATGTATAAATACCACTGTCCTCAGATTGAATATTATTATTTTTTAATTCCTCGCACAATTATCGTACTGTAAAATGATATAAAAATATAATAAAATCACGGTGTTCCAAACAGACTATTATTCTGGTTTGAAGGTCATGCATTGTTTACTGTAACGTGCTGTGTTGCAGTTTCAACAGGACGTAGTGAATAATTAGATAAACATGCAGCATTTAAATACCGAAACCAGACTAATGGTTAATGCCTACACCAACAGGCGTTCCCACACGCGCGCATGTATTTTGCACCGTCTAACAAAACAAAATAATGATAATTGATAATCTGCTGTGTCGACAAGTGAATGTCGTCAGCGAGGTGACCCGCGCGCCACAGTTAATGGCGCCGGTAACCACAGCAACGGCGTCATATTTCCCGACAAATGAAAAACGGCCACTGCATGCTTGACCGCAGTGTTTATTGTTGTAGCCATTTGCAAATGACTGTTTTCGCTCCGTTTCGCGTGCGTTGCATTAAGCGAAATTCAATTACTTATGAAAATGCCAAAATAAAAACAAAACGAAAGTGAAGTTCGTAGTGCAGATACCGGGGGAAGTATTCAAATCTGTGAAGATTTACATTTCCATTAACGACAGTTATGCTTTGAAATCGTCAAATTGCACGTCCCATGGGGTGGCGATACACTTTGTGGGAGTAACAAATGAAATACTTCGCCAAATTAAGCTGAGTATCCAAGGACCTTCTGCAATCATAAGTTGTATTAAAAGTTGGGACTGTGATTCATTATGAAAGTGCATGGGACAATAGCCAAGTATCGTGCCAAAGCAAAGAAGATTTCTAGCTTTTATGAGCATGTGCAATCCTGTTAACGTGGAAATTCTGTACGCTACCAAATCTCACTGAAACAAAAGTGACAAATACAATTGTTGTTTAAATATGAACTACTGCAAAGTTGCTACACTGCAACGAAAATGGTATCTTATGTATACAGTAACAAAAACAACAGTTATGTTACTATAAAATTAGTTAAATACGAATAATTTTGGTAATGCTAGTTGTATTATTCTAACGACACGTTCTATGTTGAAAGACATCTTATCCTTGCTGTTGCACAGAACATAATGAAATGCCCGCAAAATAAACATTTAGTAACACTAAATATGTACTGTATTGTACTGGACATACCCAATTACAATATTATGCCGTGACAGAAATCTAGTACGAGAGTAGAAAAAAAAAAAAAACAAACGAAAAAGTGAGTTTTTACATATTATTATTAGAGCCACGATTTTGTCGCGAAAAGATTTTTACAACATTTTGTTTCATTGTCTCGCGGGCACCTCGGCAGCTCTGCTTCACGGCTATTGGCAGCGGGTCTTTGCTCATTTGACTGCACCAATAACAATGAGGCTGTTATGACGCAATACGTCTGTGATTTGTCAGTAGGACCTCAAGACGTGTGACAGTTAAAACGTCCAATCACTGACATTGAAACAGAGTTGCGGATGTCAACATAAGGCATTGAAACAAACCAAATGGTGCAAAAATCTTTTCGCCATAAAATCGTGGCTCTAAATTATGATTGTCTTCCAATTTTAAGTATTTTGGGTGTTAATTTTATTTTTTATTATTTCTTGTTGATTAACTCCTTGTGAGGTATTTTATGTTCTGTTGTTTTGATTTATGAGTGTGTTGACTATTGCCAAACTAGGCTTGTTTTCTCGTTTTTCGGTTTCGTTTGCTTTGACTTAGCCTCGCATTACATTTCTGGGATGATACATATCGCAATGGCGTATGCCCACTACAGTACAATACGTTATTCTGTCCCATGGAAAGAAACTAAATACGTGTTTTATGAAGATTTGTTTTGCTGAATAAATACCCGAGCAGACTTCTGATTGTGTACCTGTAGCCGTCTGTTGAACCTTGAAGAATGGACTATGAAAGGGGAAGTGTAAGAATGGGAAGGGTGGAGGAAGCGGATGCACCCCGAATAACCACATTGGCCAACAGCAAGTTTCACGTGTGCAAAGACCCGGAGACCGACTGCGTCGGGAATCGAACCTGGATCAACACGACGGGAGGCGAGCTCTCTAGCCACTGCGTTAATCGCGGCTCGTTATCTTTCCTGCAGAACTGGGTTTATGAAGTCCTAACTTAAGGTAGCCGACTGGACGGGCGTATTTTGCACGTTCAAGGCCTACAATGGCGGAAGCGATAGGGACGACACAGCTAGGGCATCACGCCCCTAGCCTCTAGGTGCATGTCACTGACTTGGCGTGCAATCTTCTCGTCGACAACGCACCTGTATGAGACTTGTGGCCCTACTATTTAATGACGTACTATTAAATATAAACGTGTATTGTGCACGCCTGCAGGCCCTACATTAAAAAATATTTTGTGGCAGTATTTACATACCTATAAAAGACAGAAAAAACTATCATTTCCGCAATTTACGGCCGCTAGATAATATAATTTTACGAGGACTGTAAACCGGGGTTACTTTAACAATTTTCGGGGTGACTTTGACTACTGAAAATGTTAGTTTTGGGGTCTTGTGGTGAATTAGTAGATAATTGGAACCTAGTTATTTGAAATAATTTCTTTTGAACATATAGTTAAATATTAAAACTTTCTTTGCAAATCGACATAACGACCAAAATTTTGGGTGGGGCAAAGTAACCCCAGAAGGTCAAAGTAACCCCGGCTTACCGTAGTGGTGAAGTTGAAATGTGTATGCACACGTGTACAGTTCTTCAAATACTCCTCCTATGCAGGCATCGCTTACGTGCTAAGTGTAGAGACACTGGAAAATCGCGAAAATGTTTAAGATAGTCTCCAATAAACTATAGTATATTAACTGTGACACGTGTGAACAGTTTTGTGGCGAATCACACACGCTGTGTGTTCAAGCTGTACCGTTCTAAGTGGGTTTGTCGAAGAGAGAAACAGTGCTACATATAAACCATAGCCAATGTCGATACGAAACATTCAGTGTTATATACAGTATGTTGGAAACTAGCAAATAGTCAACTGTTCCCGCGATTTTCCAGTGTCTCTAGCTATGAGTAGGAACCCCTGTTCTTCGCGAAATGAATTTTGCCCCAGTTTGTTACAGTGTCTTACGTACATACCTGCATTTTTGCTTCTTGGTTATTGGCCGCGTGTTTTTGTGAAGAGCTGTACATCATTTGACTGAGCCAATTACAATAACGTTCCTGCAACACCACACGTCTGCGATTTCCCGATAGAATCCCAAGGCTGGTGATAGTTAAAATATCCAACCACTGACCACGAAGCAGAACTCACGTAAGGCACTGAAACAAAATGAGTCAGAATTATTTTCGCGAAAAATAGGGGTCCCTAGTTATTAGTAGTTTTCGAATAATCTGGTACAGGTCGTTCGGGATAAAGTGAGCATTAAAAAATTAATCATTGATAAATATCATTAGCTGTTCCTGCGTATAATTCTACATTAGCTATAGTTCCTTACTAATTGCATGGTTGGCAGCGAAGTTACGCAGTATAGTTCTGCGTAGTTACATATTTAAAGACAACAATACTGAAACAAAATCAACTGAAATCTACGTACTTATACTTTATAGAATTAATATTTATCAAACTCTATAGTCACTTACCGAGTACACGATTTATCTTACACGTGCAAACATCAAGTTCCGTGTCCAGGCCACAGAATATTTAGGAATACAGAAGTGAAATAGTCGGCAGGAAGGCGAACTCAGTCACACACGCCAGCAAAATGGCTTCCCTGGCCAGCAACATGGCGGAAACACCTACTGCCAATCAGCGTGAGGCAGCTGCTCTGCTAGTCGGCAGCCAGGCCAATAGGAAACCTGTAGTAACATGCAGGAGCCAAACAGACA